>OX328129.1:15079664-15302388 GCA_946811695.1 Gonocerus acuteangulatus | reverse complement strand
TCCTATCCTCGGTGTTTACTTTCTATTTTAAGGCGGCCGTTAATAACGAATATTTAATCTTGTCTCTAAATCAAATAAACTTGGAAAATCAAAAGACAAAATCTTGAGAATATCCATTAGCATTTCAGTAATAATATTATCAATTTATACTCCAGCCTTGGGCATCTATAAATGTACGTAACATTAAGAAGTTTTGAGCCCATTTATTTCGTTTCAGTTAATATTTATAAACAAGTTTAGTTAATTGGGGATTATATTTAATTCAAAGCTTAATACGAAAACATCATACTCCCATGAATTTAACTTCTAAAAATTGATTTATTATTATTTCTACACGAGTCTGAAAATTTCGAGTTCACAAACTTTGCATAGTAGCCATTAAGGTAAAAAATAAAATCATCTAACTTTTATTACATAAGTATTATAGCTATTGACTTACTACATAAAATTGACATTTATTGCACATCGTTTAGCATAATATGTGTCACAGTTGTGTGTAGTTGCTCACTAACCTTCCTCCCTACGAACTCGCGTATAACACCAGGTCTTTGGAAATTTAAGAAAAATTGTATCCAAATTTACGCCGGACCCAAATTATTAGTATGTTATCTATGGTAGAACATTGTTGAGCACAATCGTTTTACCTAAAATTTTGTCAAGTTCAAATTTTTTCTCTGTGCAATTAACACACTCAGAGAACCTGGGAGTTCGAACGTCCTCATACGGACGAGCATTCACGGAGAAAAAAAAGGCTGCCGGCAGCCTGAAAACTGTGACTCAGTGCAAGCATTTTGAAATAGGATTCCACATATTTCAGCCTAAAATAGGATTCCACATATTTCAGCCTACAGTGTTTGAACTCTGTTCTAGGGGCACTGAAACATCCTGTTCCGGAAACAGGCTGCCAGGAGTCTAATGTAGAACCCTACTTCTGAGTTCCTATGTCACTCTGATTTAATGGCATTCTACATTAAAGTTCCTTTTCAGTTAAGGAAACCTCTATAAGACAGCAGGTATTGGAAGCCTAAAGCAGGATGCAGACTTTACCCCCGGAACAGAGTTCAAACACTTCAAAATAGAATGATGATGAATCAGCCCAGTAAGTACTTTTACCAATCTATTTATTTTAATGTATCTTTATTATATCAACATAAATCTTACTATTATTTCTTCGGTTATAATTTAGATACTGTTATGGTTAGTGTTAGAATTTATTAGAATATATGTATTACATACAGGCTCTTGTTTTTATTATTAAATTTAAAAACAGATGTTATATACAATAGAATGAAGAAAGTTGTGTTTGTTTTTCAAGAATATATTTCCTTAATAAAACATGGCGCTGCGGGTATAGAACCAACTGAAGATGGAGTTCAATAAGTCTGGTAAGCTCAGAACTGATGGAAGTATTTTTTTATACGTTCCTAGAATACGGCTAGAATATTAGTTCAAAATTGTATTAGTAGACTTTTATTTTGGTGTTTTTTCTGTTTCTAGAGTTCCTTCAGTTATGATATTATCCATGGACAAAAACCTTATTTTATATTTATTTTGTAATTCTGTGGCAGCTTTGAATTTACTGCGAAATGTTAAACTTGAAAAAAATGCCTATTTATCTTTCTTTTTAATTGTATAAAACATAACAACAACAACTTTTCTTTTATTATGATTAAAAATTTCTTTTTGTTCCTGTTTGAACAGATGCTGAAATCAACTGTCTTCGGCTTTATGAATATGGCTATAAGTGTCATGAAAACAAAAAAAAATATTTTATTTCTAGACCTACTTGTCCAATATTGTTCATAAGTACATTGTACCTAAGGTAAATGTGAAGGAGCGCGGTCTCCACACCGATTCTTTTGAAATGTTTCACTATAACGTATTTTGATGCACTAAACACGAATCCGTTAAAAAAAAAAAGCTCGCTTTTCACTAGGAAAGAAGTTATTAAGCACTAAAGTTCACTGTTATGGAAGTTATAAAAGACGGGGTAACAGCGTATTTGTAAACACGCGCATGCGCAATAGTCCTTAATGACGAAGTGTAATTGAAATTTAGACTCACCTTGTGGTAGCTGACTTGGTCGTAAATTGTCGCTTTTGGGCATACGTGCTATGCGTTTCCGCTCGCTCCGCTACGCGCCGCTCGCTCAAGAAGATATCAAAACCCCTAGCCAATCCAACTCGCTAAAATTAATAGAATTCTATTAATTTTAGGGAGTTGGATTGACTAGAGTTTTGATATCTTATTAAAATTTAAAAAAAAAATTAAAGAATGGTTTATTATTTAGAAAAAATATTTTTGAATAACTAACTGGAGATAAATTGATAAATAATTGATGGTAAATTTCAATTAGACATCCTTATTACGAACTTTTCCATACCCGCGCATGCGTATGTTGACAAACATAGTAGGTTACATTACCTTTCAGAACCCACACAACAGTGAACTTTAGTGTTTCATAACTTCTTTCCTAGTGAAAAGCGAGCTTTTTTTTTTTAACGGATTCGTGTTTAGTGCATCAAAATACGTTATAGTGCAACATTTCAAAAGGATCGGTGTGGAGACCGCGCTCCTTCACATTTACCGTACCTAATACCTAATACTTGTAAATATCTATATTTCTTAAAAAGTGTGTACCTCATACCTAATTGTAAATATCTACTTGTTAAGAAGTGTATACGTAAATTACACCCAAATAAAGTCTCATTATTATTACTCTGAATTTACCTTTGTTCTTTTTTATTCACATAATGAAGTCATCTCTCTGTAGGCTAGCATCCTATATGGATGGGGTCAATGTAACCCATCCATGTAGGATGCTAGCAGCCTATATGGGTAGGATACAGGAAGCAAACATTAGGATGCTCGCAGCCTATATGGATAGGCTGCTAGAAGCCAGAATCAGAGTGCCAGCAGTTTAAAGTCTAGGGCTACGCACTCGAAAGTAGAGTGCTAGCACTCTGTTGTTGGATGCTAGCTTTGGGTGTGAAACTCTACTACTGGATGCAGAATTAGGATTTCAGCACTGTATTATAAAGTGCCGGCATTCAAACTAGTGGAATCCTATTTTAGGCTGAAATATGTGGAATCTTATTTTAGGCTGAAATATGTGGCACTTAGTCACAGTTTTCAGGCTGCCGGCAGCCTGAAGGAAGGTGCGAGCAGCCTGTTTTTTTTTTCTCAGTGTCCCCACTGGTGTGCAGTGTGCAGGACTCAGGCCGCATATATGTGTCTAGGGCGCTGGGGGCACTGCTTTCGACGCCCGCATATAAGGGCTGAGGGCATTAGAAGGGTTAACTTGCTCAACGGGGTTAACTTGTTCGGGTTCACAGTTTCAAACCCATTGACCTCTGTAGTGTAACTCCTAGACGATTTTAACCTAGCCTATAACATTTATAGAATCAAGACCTACCTGCGTGCTAAGATTGGTCAAAATCAGTCAAACGGTGTGGATTTGTAGAAGTAACAAACATACAGACGGACAGCTGGTAGACATTTGACCTAGCCTACCAGACATCCCGGATCAAGTCCTACCAGTGCTCCAAGTTTGGTCAAAATCGGTCAAACGGTGTGGATTTGTATAAGGAACAGACAGACACACAAACAGACAAATATATATATATATATATATATATATATATATATATATATATTATAGTGGTATTTAGAATCCAGCAACAAATAAACATTTCGGTTCTTATTATAATAGAAAAACATTCCCGCAATGAACTCAGAAATACAGCCATTTAGTATTAAAAAATGAAAGTATCTCTTCCTGACCTATCATTTTTTATTACTTAAGTTTAACGTCCATTTATAGGGCAGTTTCCTATTTTGGAATAGGTTACCACCCTTTTCTAGCCATGACAGGGCTTATGAATTTTTTTTCGAAAGAAGAGCCACCGACGGGGAATCGAACCAACGACCTTACGCACGGAGTGCAAACGCCTTAGCACTTAAGGCCAACGGTTATCATTTTTTTTTTTTTTTTTTTTTTTTTTTTTTTTTTTTTTTTTTACAAGACTTCTCCTGGACTCTAGAACGGAGCGCCAGAAGGGCGAATGACGCGGTTCATTTTGATGGATCCCGAGACTTTTCAATTTTATTTCTGGTCAGGATTATATTTGATCTTGGGAAAGGAGAATCGCGTTGGCATCTCGCCCCAGAATTAAGTTAATTTCAGGAGAATTGGCCGTCTCCGACATTTTACTGATTTATTTTTTCCCCCTCAGTTTATAAATATACTTTAAAAGTCCATTTCGCCGGAGCTGTGTATATTGAGCGCAACACAACTACTGCAAATGGACTGAAATGTTTTTACTCTTTAATGTTTACTATATCCAGTTGAATGCATTATATATATATATATAGCGACGTTCTCTTATCCGTCGCCAACTCCCTTCCGACGGTCTCCTAAAGGTATGAGCGACGCATCACGGAACTCGCCAGCAGAGGTGGGAAAAAATTATTCAAAATAATGATTAATGAATAAATCTCTTATTTCATTCTGAATAATAAACTTTTTATTTATATTAATTATTGAATAACAATGATTTATTGAATGGAAATTTGTATTGACATGATTTATTCGAATGAAACAATTTTTTTAATGAAATTGATTTATTTGACTAAAAATAAATCGCTAAATAAAAGCGATTTATTTTAACAATCAAGTTCACTAAACTTTTTCTTACTTCTAATGAAAATTATTTATTGAAGCGATATTGTTTACTGCACATAAAGAATCTGAGTTTGTTGTTCCATGAACCACATTATTTTAAATGTATAATGAATGAAGAATGAAAAATAATTAATTATTCATTAAAAAAAATCAGTCAATGAATAACTGAATTAATTCTTATTAATAATGGGCAACCCTTTTATTCATTGAGTAAAAAGATAAATCAGTGATTGAATAATTTATTCAATTAATAAATTCTTATTCAATAAACATTTATTTGAATAATTGTTGAATAAAAAAATTATTGAATAATGCCCTACTCTGCTCGCCAGAGTAAGACCGGCTCGAGGGTTCCTAGAAAAACTTCCCTCTCTAGCTCGCCAAACATTTGTTTCGTTCGTGAATGGGAGTGAAAGAAGGCATATATGCTTCGTTTTAGGGTCAGGAACTTGTGTTTGTACTAAGAAGGCATATATGCTTCGTTTTAGGGGCAGGAACTTGTGTTTCTACTAAGAAGGCATATATGCTTCGTTTTAGGGGCAGGAACTTGTGTTTCTACTAAGAAGGCAGATATGCTTCGTTTTAGGGGCAGGAACTTGTGTTTGTACTAAGAAGGCATATATGCTTCGTTTTAGGGGCAGGAACTTGTGTTTCTACAAAGAAGGCATTATATGCTTCGTTTTAGGGGCAGGAACTTGTGTTTCTACTAAGAAGGCGTATATGCTTCGTTTTAGGGGCAGGAACTTGTGTTTCTACTAAGAAGGCATATATGCTTCGTTTTAGGGGCAGGAACTTGTGTTTCTACAAAGAAGGCATATATGCTTCGTTTTAGGGGCAGGAACTTGTGTTTCTACTAAGAAGGCGTATATGCTTCGTTTTAGGGGCAGGAACTTGTGTTTCTACAAAGAAGGCATATATGCTTCGTTTTAGGGGCAGGAACTTGTGTTTCTACTAAGAAGGCGTATATGCTTCGTTTTAGGGGCAGGAACTTGTGTTTCTACAAAGAAGGCATATATGCTTCGTTTTAGGGGCAGGAACTTGTGTTTCTACTAAGAAAATCTACTAAGGCACCTGTGGCTGGACCGTCTGATTTTAGCCGGTCCAATTCGAACATTCATTGCTTGCGGATTGCAAGTTATAAAAGTATATTCTTTTAATTTGCTCTGTTCATCGAGCAGAAGTTACGAGCTCTTGAACAGCTAAAAAAAGGGGTGACAGCAGCCCCTTGGTAAAATAGTAAATATCGTCGATGCAAATGCAAAGTATTGAATGTGAAATATGGTTTGTACCTTATAGATGACTTTATATAAATTTTATCTAATTATATATTCTTATTTTGATGCAAATTCGTTAGTTTGATTTTCTATAATTGAGATTCCCACCATATTAATCATTCCAACAGCAATCAGAATTGATTAAAAATTAAAAGCATATCAGGCTATTATTTTAATTGCTTAAATTCTAGCACTCAATGTTTATCATAAAATGTATTTATTCCATGTTTGTATTATTTCTAAAGACTGCTCTGTAGTGTGTTAACAACTGTGCACTTTATTTGTAACTGTTAATGGAAGTTCTTCAGAAATGTAAGAGCATATAGCTTTTTTTTGCGGTGCTCCAATAAATAATTAAAAATAAATAAAACGGTGCTTTGCATTTGTATTGACGATATTATAATAACCTCAAATAATAAGCCATGAAGATTAGATAATTAGCCGTCAAGGTGATAAGTAATCAGGGATTAGTTGGGATTCGGCTAAAAAAACATCAATAGGTAAAAAATTTGTATTAAGGACGTTTCGGCTACTCTTTAGTAGTCTTAGACAGCAATGAAAGTGCCGGGAGGCAGAGAAAGACCAAAGTTAACTATTAAGAAACCACCGTGAAAATATCTAATATAACTATCTTAATATTTTCACGATGGTTAACTTTGGTCTTTCACTGCCTCCCGGCACTTTCATTGCTGTCGAAGACTACCGTAGAGTAGCCGAAACGTACTTAATACAGATTTTCATATACAAAAATCGTATTGATGTTTTCCTAGCCGAATCCCAACTAATCCCTGGTTGCTCAAATAATAAGGTTTTCAAATACAAAAGTGACCGGTTCTAAGAGAATAAAAAAGATATACATATATATATATATATATATATATATATATATATATATATATATATATATATGTATATGCATTAAAAAAAAAAAAAAAAAAAAAAATTATATACGAGTCTCTTAACTGTATTAATAGTGCTATACTGTATGTTAGTATTAGTTTTAGTGCAAATAGTTGTATTAGTATCTAAGTAACATGTTAGCCGTAAGCAATGACATAGGTTAAAAAAAAAAAAAGAGTACAGGTCATAAAAATTACAGCTCATTGTCATGCACTGTCCTAAACACAAAATTACAAACCCTTTCACGACATATACACGACTCTCTAACACTACACTTGAGGGCGGTGAGGACCTAGATGTTTTCTGCCCTTAAACACCCAATCCATCCATCCATCTAACAGAATTCTCTAATCTGACTGTACCTCGATCCGGACGACGCCGGTTTAGGCAGTCTACTGCATATAAATGTATATAAACAATATTTTATAACGGTCATTTTCAGCATTTAGTATGTGGCATTGATCAATATTCAAAGAAATAAATCAATAGTGGTTTTTAAATGCCAATAGCTACATCAGATTTTCTTCGGGAGTGATAAAATGATCATCATTTCCCAATTCCATAGGAAATGTCACGGTGGGATTAAGTCCTAAAAAAACCCAATTGGCAAAATTTTAAAGCTCATTTTTCATAAAGTTTGATATTGTTGATAAGTTCTTCCCGGAGTAAGCCCCGCCCCCGGCGGGTTCCCTGGTGAATAACAAGGTTTTCTATTCAATTTTTACACAATTCTATTGATGATGAAGTCGGTTACTTCTGAGGGAACTCTTCAATAGCTCAGACAAAGAAGTCAATTTTTTTGTTTTTTTACATTTTCCTCCCACTCTTCTTTTCCATTTTTCCTCCTCATCTAAATTATTTTGGAATTGAATCGGCAGATAGAAAAGGTCATTGTGATGGGGAGATGTTCTGTGGGGTTCGAATTACTTTGGGGGTGGAGAGGTTTTTTCTTTTCCTAATTAGGCTCTCATTGAATTTTCTTTGCCTTTATTTTTCCTCCATTGGTTGAATGGCATCATTAGGTAATTAGATTATTCCTTTATTCTGCGGATTTATTTAAAATAAAATGTTCAGTTGAAAAACTCCCTCTTACAACAACTTAAAACATAAAATATTTCAGAATATAAGAATTATTTCACATTGTTATAATTCGGAGGGGGGAGTTTAGCTTAGTGGTAGAGCACTGGAGTCATAACCTGGAGGACCTGAGTTCAAATCCCGAGCAAGCACTAAAGATTTTTTCTTTAAGTCACTTAGTTCATGGGTTGGATTCGGCCTCCCTGACTGTCCCTAGGCCAACCCAGCCTTTAATTAATTTATTAATGGGTACCTTTTTGCTCTAGCAGTTGAAGCAGCAAAGGGGAAAATCAGGCAGTCGGAGTATAGTACTGACCACACTATCTACCTAGTGTTCTGTATGGTCATGAATCAGATACCTCTATAGTATCTGCCCCTCAGGGGCCTTGTGGCCTGTTACGGGACTGTTTGTTTTTTTTTTTTTTTTTTTTTTTTTTTTTTTTTTTTTTTTTTTTTTTTTTTTTTTTTTTTCTTTTAATATAATTCGGAACACACATATATTATGGTGGCCGCCAGGACAAATTATGATTGCGGACTAATAATCTAGACTTGGACAGAAGAACCAAAATATGATTACCATAAGTATTGACGTCAGGACATGCTAACAACGCCCCAAAAGACAATTTTCAACAGAAAACAGACTTCGACAAATTAAGTGGACTATAATAGACTGGGATCCTTCATATAAGGATTTACGGCGAGAAGAAGTTTTATTGGCCAGATTAAGGATAAGCCACGCTCGTATAACTCATGAATGAGCAAAATTTCTGAAAAGATCTGATAGTTTAACAATTATTGACGGACTGTCACTTGATAAAAGTCATGGACACTCCAGTACGTACGAACAACTTCATAATAACTGACAACATATCGACACAATACTAATATTTTTCAAAGAAAACAATATTTATAAGAAAATTTACGACACGTCCAAATTAAATGTCAAAATTACAGGGTCAAAAATGAAATATATTTTAAACAGTTAGAGATCTCGGAAAATCGTAAAGGACCAAAGCTGCAGCTCTTGTTGATCATTTTTTAATCATAAAAAAAATTAGTTTTAACTATTAAGCGCCCTCGAAAGGCGGCGTTTCATCTATACCCTGCATTTTTAATACATTTTTAGCACAATAAAAAATTATTTACTAATGACAACAAAAAGGATTTTAATATTTTTTATTGTGTGATTTTTAACCGGAGGCCCGGTGGCCTTGAGTGTTACACACTCAAGCTTTGGGTCGTGGGTTTGATTCCCAATATGTGGTGTGGCTTTTCTTTCGAAAAAAGAAAAGGCATCAGCCCTATCCTGGCAAGAAAAGGGTGGTAACCTATAGATAACCCGTTCTAAAATGCTTAGTTAATAATAATGGACTTTAAATTTAAAATTAAATTTTTAACATCGTTCTCGATAGATAATATCAATGAATGAAAATAATTTTGGCGAGATGCTTTTAAAAGTATCGTCATTTGTGGGGATTTTGTTGCCTGTCTTTGTATTTTGCTGATAATGTGCCCAGGGAAATTGTGTTCTCTGCACACATTGTTGGCATTTTATTATATAAATATAAATAAAAATATATTTATATTTATAGAAATCGTGATCATGATTTTTTTTTATAGTCGGATGATTTTTGAAATTATTAAATAAGCTTTGTTTTTCTAACTTAATCAGTTGTAAATTTCTTTGTGCGTGTCTGATTTAATGTTTTATGATCAGCCCCCATAGATGGAAATCAACTTTTCCAGAAAAGGCCTATTGTCCCCTAATGTTGATACATAATTTTGGAATAATTCTGTTACTAATTTTCTGAATGCAAATGAAAATGCTACACATCTACACAGTTTACAGATGATTTATGATTGTCGGTAGACCAAATTACCGTTATAAGAGGAAGCAAGTTGACGTTTCTTGTCATATATAAACCACTCGAGATGGTGAGATTCGATTAGTGTTGTCTTCCCTATGAGTTTCTGCTAAACTAGTTAGCTTGAAACAAGGACTTGAAACACGATGCTGTGATGGTGATACGCCAGCGTGGAGAAGTTTGGGTATTGTGGGACCGTAAAACAATCGAGATATCAATACATTCAAATTATTCCAATTTACTTGGGGAGTAGTTAATGTTGTAATATAATAATTGCAATAATAATAAAGCCTTTATTTGTTCCATTAATACAAAAAAAAAAAAAATAGAAAAAAAAAACACAAAATATAATAATACTAAACAAAACATTTCTCTCATAAATTATGTTACTTCCATATAAATAAACAAGTAAATAAATACATAAAAGCCTTTAGGGAGTTTTTTGGAACCAAGGACCATTATTGCAGAAAAAGGGAGTGAACAGGCCTCTCCCAATTCCATCCATTTGGTTCTATCCTTGGTCAGCTTGTACCAAGAAGATACAGCACGTTTTCTAAAATTGTCTTCCCATCTTATGAAAGGTCTTCTTCTCTTCCTGATTCCAGAAGGGGTTTCCAAAGTGTCACCATTTTTTTCCAACTATTGCTTGGTGTCCTGATGAGGTACAGTGGAACATGGATAATTCCAACTTCCATAATTCGAAATCGTCTTTAATTCGAATATTTCTCCCGGTCCCTAGAATTTAGGGCATAAACAATGTAAAAAAAATCGTGGTTAATTCGAATAAAATTTTGGATAATTCGAATGTTTTAGGAGTCCGTGCCTCCTCAGGGAAGTGGACAGAGAGGCGGTCGATCTTAAATCTTGTGAAAATATTCTCCCCTCGGGTAAGAAGGATAGTAAGATACGGATGTAGGGGTTCCGAGACAAGAAGCACGGCGGTCTCATAGTCTATAGTTCTTGGACTCTAGGAGTTCTGCAAAGTGGTGGGTCGCGCTTCCTTCCTTCCAAGGGTTGTTATAGGTCCATCCTAGAATTTTTATAGGATTATCCTAAAATTCCCTCCCTCCATCCATCCGATCTTAATTTCTTGTTCAGTTATAAGTCAGTCAGCGCCTAGATCTGTTTTATTGTTTGTGCTATGAATTTCTGGAGTACCGTGCACTTCAGTGAGTTGTTGATTTAGGATGTCGAACCCTAGAAGTTATAAAACCTTAACATTTATTATGTATGCAATTTTTTTTTTTAATTAAAAAATGTGAAAATATAAAGTTCGATTTTTTAGCCCTTTATTTTCAAAAACTTTTGTAATTCGAATTTTGGATAATTCGAACTTTTTTGTCGGTCCCTAGGGGTTCGAATTATCCAAGTTCTACTGTAAATTTCTATTTTCGTAAGTTCATCGTCTTTATAATATCTGTTAAACCCGTCTCTTCTCTAATAATTGCAGTTTCTTATTTTTTCGTGCCGTCGAACTCCTTCTTTCCACTCGTCGAACGTTATGCTTCTTTTCATAGTCTTCTGAGTTCTTTTTAGTTTTTTTGAGTTTCCCTTTAAGTTTAGGGACCAAGTTTGACAGCCATATAGTAGACAAGGAAGAACATTTTGGTCTAATATTTGGGCTTTTTTTTCTTCTTATCTAGTAAAGG
Source organism: Gonocerus acuteangulatus (assembly GCA_946811695.1). Taxonomy (NCBI): domain Eukaryota; kingdom Metazoa; phylum Arthropoda; class Insecta; order Hemiptera; family Coreidae; genus Gonocerus; species Gonocerus acuteangulatus. Next base: position 15,290,939 of record OX328129.1, on the reverse strand, counting down.
TTTTTGTAATATAAGGTTGATTAATTGTAAAGAAAGAAAAGGCACCAGCCCTATCCTGGCTAGAAAATGCGGTAACCTACTGATAACCCGTCCTAAATTCGTTGTCAATAATACATTGCGTTAAAATTGAAATAAATAAATAATTGTATAGCAATAATTATAATTGGATTTATATGTAATATACTATAATTAATATTCTCAGAAGTGTACGTATGTATTAATTATAATTGGATTTATATGTAATATACTATAATTAATATTCTCAGAAGTGTACGTATGTATTAATTATAATTGGATTTATATGTAATATACTATAATTAATATTCTCAGAAGTGTACGTATGTATTAATTATAATTGGATTTATATGTAATATACTATAATTAATATTCTCAGAAGTGTACGTATGTATTAATTATAATTGGATTTATATGTAATATACTATAATTAATATTCTCAGAAGTGTACGTATGTATTAATTATAATTGGATTTATATGTAATATACTATAATTAATATTCTCAGAAGTGTACATATGTATTAATTATAATTGGATTTATATGTAATATACTATAATTAATATTCTCAGAAGTGTACGTATGTATTAATTATAATTGGATTTATATGTAATATACTATAATTAATATTCTCAGAAGTGTACGTATGTATTAATTATAATTGGATTTATATGTAATATACTATAATTAATATTCTCAGAAGTGTACGTATGTATTAATTTCTGTCTTTGTTTATAACTTTATTGTATTATTTATTTGTATAGTATTTGTTTATTTATTTTTATTATTTTAATTTGGGTGCATCGACTGCTATGGTCATTGGCACAATTTATTGTATAATTGTTACTATACCTAATACTTTTCTGGGGCGAACCACATGGGTAATATATTCACGAGGTAAATTAATGGACAATAACTTAATATAATATAATGTAATAATATATACATGATACAAATAAATATACTATAGCGTAGGTAATTTAATATAATGTAGAAATGTATTAAAAAAAAAAAAATCAGCCTTGCAACAGACCACAAGGGCCCTGAGGGGCAGATGCTTTAGAGGTATCTGATTCATGACCATACGGCACACTTGGGAGATAGTATGGTCAGTACTATGCTCAGACCGTCTGATTTTCCCCTTGGCTGCATCGACTGCTAGAGCCATTTGCACACAGTGTACCCATTGATAAAGTTATTAAAGGCTGGGTCGGCCTAGGGACGGCCAGGCAGGCTGAATTCAATCCATGGACGAAGACACTAGAAGAAAAAATCTTTAGTGCTGGCTCGGGATGTGAACTCAGGTCCTCCAACTTATTAGTCCAGTGCTCTACCACTGAGCTAACCTCGCCCCCATAAAAATATAAACATGTTATAAATATATAGACAATAATGTAAGATAATAAATTTAATAATATATAAAAAGGTGTACATAACGTAACGTGTACATCGACAAGAAGCGGAACACCAAAAAATAAATATCAAAGAAGGGGAAGATAAAAAAATATTTTTTATATTTAGTAAAAAATCAAAGCTACTTAAGTATCCTATTTCCAGTAAGAGACTTTTAATACAACAATTACATTATACAACGACTCAATAGCTTCCATATCTCCAACTAGAGGGAAGAAGGCAATATAATAAAAATAAGGTTTCAAACTGCTCTTAATTTGCATAACCATTTTTCTCAATTATTATTATTTTTTATTCTCATTTGATAAACACACAAACACACACACACACACACACACACACACACACATATATATATATATATATATACCCATATATTTCAATATTATATCACATTAGTAGTTTCATTACATATTATTTTTGATGAAAAATACTCTTACATATTTCTACTTTTAGGTTACAGGTATATTTTTCATATTATCAAGTATTCAAATCGACTTATTTAGATCGATTCTTAGTAGTGATGGGTGATTCTCGAATGAGAAACGATTCGAACTGAAAAGAAATACGAATTTCGTAGGCAATTGTAAGTAATAGAGAAATAGATCTTCTGAGTCTAGAAGATAGATCTTTTGAATCGATCTAAACTCGGCGATATTTTTGTGAAGCGATCTTTTCATTTCGATTCAAAAGATCGATTCATATTCGTTAATCGCCCAACATTAAATCATACATACCTAACTAAAAAGAGCCTAGTTTACCCAGCCGACTTCACCTAGTTATATCCGTACTTAAATTCGGAAAGGGAAGAATAACAACGAAGAAATATTGAATAAAAACACTTCAATACAACATCAGCCCCAAATCCCCGGATAATCCTAACTGAAGAACGGGGAGTTTGTAGACTTGCTTGAGGTAGAAATAGGGAAGCCATTCAAAAAGCAGACCTTCCTCGTAGGATTTCTAATCCATCCTTTCCCACTAGCTTACCAAATAATCCTCTATTATGCTTTAAATAATAATGAAATAGAATCTTGTTGGGTCTACAGCATCAAGAACAAAATCATTTATGTAAGATTTTCCATTAGAACAGTGGATGCAGACCAAAGTGTTAGACAAAAGTTTTTTTTTTTTTTTTTTTTTGGTGTTTTAAGGCAGTTCAACCACTAGGGTCATGGATGCCTATGTATATGCGCGCAATTGAAAATTAATTGACGTAAAGATGTAAAAGACTATATTATTTGAATCATATATTTAGATTAATCATATACTTAATATTTAATCAATCATTTAATTAGTCAATGAATATATTTTTATTTTAGGGGAAAAAAAACAAAAAAAAAAAAACAAAAAAAAAAACTGTTAAATAGTCAGAATAAAATAAGATAATAAAGGGAAAAAATTCTTAAAAATGTGGTGTAAATGTAAACACGTGGGATGACACACTCACAAACACTCATACATACACACACACTCACACACACACACACACACACACACACACACACACACACACACACACACACACACACACACACACACACATGCACGCGCGCACACACCTTCACACACACAAGTGTATTTTCGAGATCTACTTCTCCTTATAGATTTAATTGTTATTTATATTTTTGTGAACAGATCTGTAGCCCTGAGGAATCTCAATGTTCTCTGGCACAATTCATGGTCGTCTCCAAGTATATCAAAGAGAGTACCATGAATGTCCAGTTGATTTCGAATCTCTTCGTATGCTCTACAGTCCGTGAAAATATGTTTAATTGTTAGATCTTCACCACATACTGTACATTCAGGCCTTTCTTCCCGCCTGAATAAGTAAGAATGGGTGAGATTAGTATGACCAATTCGCACTCTCGACAGAACCACCTCATCCCGCCTGCTGCCTTGGGATGAGGTTTTCCATGCCGAGGTAGTGGATTTTATCTCTCTTAATTTGTTGTCTCTTTTTCTATTCCATTCATATTGCCACATTGAGTGAATATAATATTTTAAATGGGCAACAGCATCCGACTGTAGGATGTGCGAGTAAGGAATGCCATCTTTAATTGCTTTTTTTGCTGCTAAATCCGCTTTATCGCTGCCGCTTATGTTATAGTGGCTCGGAATCCAGCAGAAAGTGACGTGTCGATTTCTTTTGTAATGAAAATCTATTCCCTCAATAAGGTCTGAAATGATCGCATTGCGGGAATAGAAGTTTTGCATTGAAAGGAGAGAAGACAGAGAGTCTGTGTATATCACTAGGTTATTAGTATTATGATTTAAACTATTTACTGCTTTGCTTAATGCAAGTAGCTCTGCTGTATAAATGGAACTAAGATTTGGTAGAGATAGCATCTGTATTCTGGCATTATCCACCATCGCACATCCTACGCCATCATGAGTTTTGGAACCATCTGTTTATATCTCTGTTGCTCCAAGATACTTCAATCTGATTCTTTTGAGCCTGAAATATCGTAGGAGCGGTATCTCTTTTGATGTATCTAGTAAGTGAGAGATCAAGACAAAAAGTTTGATAAAACCGATAACTTAATATGGTTCAACTATTTTGACATAGTCAGGAGTCAATGTATAGAAAAATTTGTGTTTATTACACGGAGTATTAGAGCCAATTTTTACCCTCTCATAACTTTGAACCAGTTACGTATCCGTATGAACTTTTACACAGGTATTGTACTACAAGATATGAGTAAAATTGGAATATTTTATAATTCTACATTAAAGCTTTTCTGAGATTTAGGCGATGGAAAATCGGATTTTATATAATTTTATATTATATATCACGGACTCCCTCACTCATCAATATTATTAGCCACTTCCTGAAAAGTAGATGCTTGAAATTTTCCAGGATGATAGAAATTAGAGTGTTCTTAATGGAAAAAGGGGAAAATTATTTCGTTTAGGGCCTTCTGCTCAAATTCAGGAACATAAATATACTTTAGGTCCACCCGACAAACCTATGTAATATACTGCATAACATAAAGTCTTATTTTTCTTACATGACCACCGCGCATGGGCTAACACCAGCACACACCTTCTTTTTTTTTTTTTTTTTTTTTTTTTTTTTTTTTTTTTTTTTTTTTTTTTTTTTTACGGCGCATCTACTTCTAGGTCATTAGCGCCGACATCCAGGGTACAGCGAGGAGTTTTCCCAACGAGCCTTGAGATGAGAAAATTCCTGCCGGAGGTGGGGATCGAACCCACCATCTCCCGCTTATAAATCCAAGGCGCTAACCATTAGACCACGGGAGACCCCACACCTTCTTGTGACACTTTTTTTTTAATGCTAGATTCAACCGATAAAACTATGTGTTGAACTCTATAACATACTGTCATATTTTTCTTGCATGGTCACTGTGCATGCGCGAACTTCAGCGGACACTTTTTCGTGACAAATAAAGTCTTGATTTCGATCAAGGCCACTGCTCATGCGCGAACACCACTCAACATGCGCGAACGCCACTGTTGCGCGTAAACTTTTTTGTGACACTTTTTGGTTACGTTTTTAGTTTTAGTTTAGTTCGTTCCAGTTTAGTCACAGCTAAAGCATATTTATGCTAAAAAAAAAACCCAGAAAATTTGTTCCGCTCCATATTTCCAAATTAACCAGTTTTCGTTAAATAATGACTTATATAGAGTCCTTACAATTCCGGTCGTTCATCCCGATCAGAGAGTTTATAATTACTTTGATTCCTAAATGTCAGACATTTTATAATAAATTTGATCGTCTTAAAGTGGCCATCATTTAACGAAAACTAGCCAATCTGGAAATTCAGAAACGTGAGAGTTTGTTATTAGGTTATTGGAAAGATACTCAGGGCCTAAAACTTGGCGCAGTACTATGATATTATAACTTTCATAAGCAGACGGTTTTTGGGTGAGGCCTGGAACTTGGCATACTTTTTTCAATGTTAGTTTTTTTTTGACGGGGTTCCAATTTTTTAATGTGTTTGTCAGGACTATGGAACAGAGGGAGAACTGTTTCGTGACCTGGTCGCTACGTTATGCTGTTTGAATATCAAGCCGAAAGGTCTGTAAAAATATAAGACATTTTATAAGAAAAATGTAGTTTTATTACCCTTAGATAGATATAATTAGGGCCACTAAAAGATCTATTGAGCCCCTGATAACCTGCTGGGTCACTTATAGCAGCCCTGCATCCTTGACGAACCCTCTGATCTTCCGGGGTGTAAGCTCAGAATCTCTTCCCGGGCCAGTTATTCTCGCAGGTCCAAAGTGCATGAAGCGCCTGCGTGCGAATACTGTACAGTCACAGATTATGTGTACAGGTGTTTCCTCCTCTATCCCACACATTCTGCCCCATGCTGTGCAGATGTTTGTTCGTCTTTGCATGACCTGTATAGAGAGCAACAGTCTCCCTTATAACGTTTCTATGAAGGAACAAAATTGTCTTTGTTCGTTTCCTGTCAATTTGGTTTAAGTGTCTTCGCGTTTGGATTGTTACCCTTACGACCGGACCACGGCTACCTCTACATTCGTAGTCTCAATGGTCCCTTGTTAATGTTCTGCACTTACAGTCCTTTTTTTTTAATTTTAGAGAACCTAAGCAAGGCAGAAGATGAAAACCACTCACTCCGAAAGAGAGCCCTCACCCTCCGAAGACAGAAGAGCCGTCTGGAAGCGGAAGTTAGTAAATTCGACGTGGGTAGATGCAGAGCTGAAGATGCCGTGAAGAAACTGAAACACAAGGACAGCCTAGCAAGAGCCGAGATCTCTGCTCTCTCGGTGGAAGTCAGAAACCTGAAAGGTAAAGTCGCCGGAGCCAGGAGAGAGAGGGACTCCTCCAAGAAACAGCTGGATATGCTGCTAAAGGCTCAATGTCCTGAACAACTAGTGGATGAGTCCTATCAACAGGCTGCTATAGAATGCTAAAAGGACTACTCAGCATATATGTCTATGTATTTAGCAAAATAAAGTAAAAACGTGTATAATGATTGTATCGATCTGAAATAAACTTATATTCTTTTAATGCTTTCCCACTTCTGTATGAAAAAACAAAAAAATACACAAAAAATAAAAAAAGTGGTATTTTCCAAAGACACCACACATATATTCTTATGTATTTCGAGACGCTGAATCCGAATCCGGAGTCCTTTTCACCCCATCACGTCAGGTTTAAGGGCATTTGAAGGTCAAATTTTGTATGAAGTCCTTAAAGAAGAAATAACTAGAGCTTCCTAGGTTTCACATCCGAAGACTGTTAAGCCACATCGGCACAAAAGGTCATTTAAAGGACAATTATGTTTATATTGCAAAAAATGGATCTGCAGTCAAAAATTCATTTTTTCAAAATAGACCTATTTTCCTTGAAATCACCTTGATTTTGCGCCGATGGGATGAAACAGACCTCGGAGTCGAATTCAGCGCCCATTAAAACCACGGAAGCTCTAGTTATTTCTTCTTAAACGTCTTCAAACGAAATTTGATCCTAAAATGCTGTTAAACCTGACGTGCTGGGGTGAAACGGACTCTGGATTCGGTTTCAGCGTGTCGAAATATATAAGAATATATGTATGGTGTCTTTGGAAAAGACCACTTTTTTTTTCATTTTGTGTGCCTGTGTTATTAGGTTTAAGATATATCGTCGATACAAATGCAAAGTAACGAATGTGAAAAAATGCATCTTTCATTATCAATCTTTACTAATTTCTGGTGGATTTATGTACGGCAAATTCTTGAATCTTAGATCACTCCATTAAATGGAAAGTATTCCACTATCAAAAGGTCAAATCTGCCGAATATTTGACTGTCCAAAAAAAGTTATGAATAAATGCTTTTCCACTCTGAAAAGTGGTAATTTTCATATTCGATACTTTGCATTTGTAGCGACGATACACACACACACACACACACACACAACCACACACACACACATATATATATATATTATTTTCCACGTATTTCTGACTTTTATTTACGTATAATTATTTATTCTTTATATATGGCCAAGGTCAAAAGAATTAACGTAGGAAAACGAATGAAACCATTATTTAAGCGAGTTCTGTAGCCATTTACCAGAGAAATTGATAGAAATACCTTTCAAAACTCATTTTCTGTTTGGGTATTCAGAAACGAAGTATATGGGGAAAAAAATGTATGAATGGTGATACAAAGTTTTCGGATCTCAGTATATTTTCTAAAATATCTCGAAAACGGTTGGGAACTCGTAGTAAGTGGAAGGCGGCTATTCGAAAGATTACTAAATTCTCTACAAATAAGATTCTGTTGTAATGTTCGGTGGGGCGATGTCAATCGAAGAGATAAGTGCTTAAAACTTCAAATTTGTTAGTTTTATGCTTTTCACTGTGTATTTGTCTCTATTTACTTAACTATTTAAGCGGTTGTGTTAACATGGTGTTTCCTGGGTAGCTTTAAAGTCCGTCCAATAATAAGTTGTACAAAATTATGTGGTAGCGTTAATTTTGATTATATCTTATTTAACTCAATAAAAAAAATACTTATCGGCCGTGGTGAAGCACGGGTATTCAGCTAGTTAACTCATATTTTTTCAATAAATACCAAAGTATTATTAATATCTTTTTCTTTGCAGAATTTTAATTTTTTTAGATATTGCTAAAGAGGAATGTTCCTTGTAAGTTATAGCTATAAAATTCCTGAGATATTTTGGGAATATATCTACATACACCTTGAGGCGATACTCGTCTCGATATTTTGCTAGCACCTCGATAAGGCATGCAAAGAACCTATTCAAGCCAAATTCAATTTGAAAGGCCCCTTGTTGAGGGCTATAGAATGAGATCAGCCCGGGCTTCGTATCGAAATAAAGCAAACACACTTTCAATTTATATTCCCTCAATATTGGTAAGATGTATATTCTACTAAATATTCGATGGAGACAAAATTGTTTTAAAATTGAAATTTCGTAATTTCCAAGAAACATGCTTGTAAAGCTATTAAATTTTGAGTCGGCGCTATCCATATTGACACGATCTTTATTTTTTGGTTGTTTTTTACAAATTCTGAAACTTTATTGCACTAATTTAAATATGTGCTAGAAAAACTTCAGTTATTTGTCAAATTCGTGGAAAGATTTTTAACTTAATAACACAAGGCAAAAAATTTTTCTTTTTCTACTTTCCTTTAAGAAACGGTTAACCATATATTTGTTTTCAGTTATTTATTTATTTATTTTTTTTTTTTTTTTTTTTTTTTTTTTTTTTTTTTTTTTTTTTTTTTTTTTTTAAGATATTATTCAATGTTCAGCTGGAGTATTCGCTATGTTTTAGAGGTTTGTCAAAATTGGATCATTTAATTTTTAGCCCATTTATAGGTGTATATTACTTTCTGTAAGTGATTTTTGAAATTACTTTGAAGCGCATTCCTACTAATTGTAGCTAGAAAGGCAATCCCATTATTGTGGTATTGTCTATTGCTTTCAGTAACTATGTTTCGACAGGCGACATTGGCCTTTTTAAATTCTATTAGGAGCTACTTTCTACACAAAATTTTCTTCTGTAGGTACCTTTAAATATATATAGTACTAGCTGTTACCCGGTGTGCAATGCTACACCTACTTTATATTAAATATCTGTAGCCGGGCTTACCATGCTACACATGCTTCATATTAAATATTTGTAACCCAGCTTCCATGGTACGCCTACTTTATATTATATATTTAAAAAAATGAATGATTATATTATATTGGTCCAAATTATGAGAATATAAGATAATAAATTGAGAGCTCGGCTGAAAAAGTTATTTTCCATTTTTTTTTAGAGAAAGTTGGGTGGAAATTAAATTGATCCTTATTTTTTAAAAAGTACCCTTACTTTTAAAATGGTATTACAATTAAGTGATTCCAAATAATTTAATTGCATTACCGTTTTAAAGAAAATCCAAACCAAACTCCCTGTGTTTAATTTTTTTAAAGAAAAAAAAAATATGTGGTCCATAAATAAATATTCATAAAAAATAGCAATACAAATGAGGCATTTAATTAAGGTTATGATTAGTTATAAGTTGTCATAACCTACAACTGAAACTATATTCTTTATTTTCATTGATTTTTTTTTTAAATATAATATTTATTTATTTTAAGGGCTTCACATCTAAAGCTAAAACCTCAACCTTGCGCAAATATAATATTAATATGTTATATTGTTTACCTGTTCATGTAATAATCCGTAACTGAGTTTTTTTTTATGAATGAAAAAGTAGGTAAGTCGTGCAGGGTTTATGTTATGTATGCCAAAAGGAAAGTTTTAAAAACATAGTTTGTTGTTTCAAATACACTTTCACATATTTTTGTTCACTTTTTTTTCCTTTCTATTAAAGCTTCTGTTTCAAATTTTATGGTTCATGCACTCTTCTATAAGGATAGTCCTTCTATCAGAGGAAATAGGGGCCTCTAAGAATAAAAACAAATTTAAGATATTTTTCTTGCAGTTATGGACAACAATGAATTAAAGGTATTTGGGAATTTCAATAACGACATTGACTTCGCGAGCAACAATATTTTTACCAGAATTGCAACCGTATTTAAACATTTAGTCCAAGAGCTGGTAACACACTTTTCAAGTGTTTTATGTGCCTTGAAATTGTCGTATAGTGGGTCTCTAGTGTAGATAAAAAGTTAAGTATATGGTTGCTGGACATACCTTGAAACACCAGGTACTGCGCATGGTAATCAGTAACAAACTATGGGCCAAAAATAGTGTTTTATTCAGAAGCCATAAGTGTTCAATGTAAAATTAAGGCAATTCTATAATGAATAATATATAAGGCAGACACTTTTAAGTGGGATACATATAAAAAAAAAAAAAAAAAAAACCGAAGTGGGTTTTTTGTAATATTAAATGAAGTCTCTTCTTCACACTGCTATTTAAACACCATAATTGAAAATAATTACAAAAGGGCAGACACTTTTTGTGAGGTTTAGTAATCAGCAAACATGAAAATAAATTCAGCCGATGATAGACTGCAATACACTGTGTGTAACCGTAAGAGTGAGTGAGAGCACCAATCATCTGGACAGGACAGTTGTGGCTGTTCTAGAAATAAAGCAACTTGCCTTAATTATACATTAAAGATTGTTGGCTTCTGAATAAAATACCATTTTAGTGACATATTTTTTTAACACCTTTCCCCTATGTGCAGTACCTGGTGTTCCAAGGTATGTCCAGGCTACACTTATATGCCTTACCTATCCACGACATGCAATACACCAAAATTCCAAGGTGCATAAAACACTTCATGAAATGTGCGTTACCAGCTCTCCGACTAAATGTTGACAGTCAGAGGATATAACTATCTCAGACAAAAGAAAGCATATGTCAGAATATAATGATTAAATTATTATGGATATTAAATTAATAAAAAATTGCATGGAAAATTTAATTACTTATTCATTTATTAGAACACCACAATTCACGTGACTTCCTCTTCTTATAAAAATAATATTTTAATACATTAATTTATCTGCAAAAAAAATAGCATGCATTAAGAATAACTTTATTAAAAAAAAATTAAAGTGAGGCTGCCCAAATTAATAGGGTTGCTAAACCATACAGCTCTTGTAACAATAAAATAATGTTTCAAAACGTGGTGAAAATTAATTCATTTATATACATTCATTTGTATGATTATAAACATTTATGTAATTTATTATGTACATCTATCTATATGCGAATAAAAAAATAAGTTAAATATAACAACATTTAATATAATATTTTAATAATATTTGCATATGTATGTGAGAGAATTAATTTAAAGTTCATAAATTTAAGTCCTTTACAAAATCCCATTTAGAAGTTATTATTTGTTCTGGTTTCCTAACAAAATTTTTACTACCATATAAATTAAAGTTTGAAACATCTGGTTTCTTTCCAAAACAGTTTTCATAGGGTATTTTATTGTCAATGGTGTTAGCTAAAGAGAGATTTTTCAAACAAGTTGCATTTCTGGCCAACATTTTTTTCTACAATAGCTTCTGCCAGTAAACAATGAGATATATTCATAATTGTTCTAGTAAATCACACCATTTAATTCATGAACATATGAGGGACAGGGATTAATTATGATACCCTTTTTTTTTTGGTAGTCATAATTCTTACTATTTAAATATTCCTTACCAATGTCATATCTCACAATACCAATTCTCTTATTTCCTAAGTTTTCAACCTCATTTACTTATTGAACAAAGGAATGAAAAACTTCTGTTTTAGGTTTAATAGTTTAAATCCTAGCAATCTTACTATTTATTTGAGTGAGACCGCGACAAAGGGAATTCATCACTAAACACTTAAATAACAATAAACAATACTGAACAATTATGAAGAAATTAACATGAGAGCAATCTTACTATAATCATCTATAAATGAAACAAAATATTTTTCACCTTTGAGACTCATAGTTAAAAAAAGGTCCACATCAGTGTAAACAATTCCAAAATACTTTTAGCCTTGTTCTTATTGTTATTTACACACTTCATCAGTTTCAATAAAAAAGTTAAGTGTTTTTCCACATACTAAAACCCTCTCCATCAAATACCAGTACTTATTCATTTATTCATTAAACAGAAAAGCGAGTGAGAGATACCGAATACTATAACCGACATTGCAACCTTCCTTTACTAAAGAGATAAAAAAACTCTCTCAACAAAAGTATTGAAATTATTAAAGTTCTGAATAGAAACATGAACACTTAATTATATTATATTAGTCCAAATTATGATTAGATAAACACAGAACATTTTTATGATATACTTATTTATACGATATTAGTCTATATTCTGGTTAGAGCAGTGTTGCCCTAGGCAATCAAATCAAAATTGATTTAATATGAAGAAAACTGATCTGATATTAAGAAAATTAATCTTAAAAAATATGATATTTTATTATATGATATCTTATATGATATTTGTCCAAACTCTGAGAATATAAACCTACTATTTAGATAAACAAACAAAGGTTTTGTATTGCACTTCTTCTTAGAAGGAGGGGCAACACTGGAAAGAAAATGCCTATTTCTGACTATAAACTCTTCTGTATATGACAGTTTCGAACTCGTTACTTCCAAACTATGAATCCTAGAAGATTTTGAGCTAGACTACGAGATTTCCCGGATCAAGACGTATCTATGTGCGAAGTTTGGTCAATATCAGTCAAACGATGTGGATTTGTATAAGGAACAAACAAACAGAAAAACAGAAAAACAGAGAAACAGAAAAACAGACACGTGATATATATATATATATATATATATATATATATATATATATATATATATATATATATAATTATTTATTCTTTATATATGGCCAAGGTCAAAAGAATAGTACTCCAATTCTCTTTGTACTATTTATTGTTTGTACGCCCTACACGTTTTGTGGCCTTTATGCCACCTCCTCAGGGGCCATTACATCCTAAAAATTTTTAACAAATTTTTAATAACATATTTTTCATTTTCTTAAATCCATTAAATTTATGTCATTAATACATTAGTAACGAATCAAATTAAATTTTCTATACTAAATCCTAACCCTAAATCTATTGTTAAAGTATAATAAAAATAATGTTATATTGCACATACCCTATGTGTGGATAGCTCGCCACCCATACCGAGACTGAGGCAAGCTCGCAAAAATTTTGGCAAATGACCTTAAGCATTTTTCCCAGGATAACCCCTTTGATGTGTTGAATGGTGTGGATTTAAAATGCAAAACTCAAACCGTTCAAATTCTTCCCGGGTACAAGCTAGTTTCGTTGGATGTAATAAACATGTTTCCCAACATTCCAGTTGATCTTGCAATTAAAATAATTAACAACAATTGGGATAAGATTGAAAAATGTACTAATATCAAAAATAAAGATTTGTTCATAGAAGGCATTCGATTGTGTTGCAGTACTGGATATTTTAAATTTAATGACAAATTTTACAAACAGACTTATGGTATACAAATGGGGAATCCTCTTTCGGTTGCAATAAGTGGGATTGTTTTAAACCAAATTTTAAAAGAAATCATTTTAGATACGGATATCCATATACAATTTTTATATAAATATGTTGACGATATAATTTTAGCGGTTGATGAAAACAATATTGACCCATTACTTGAGATTTTTAACAAAAAGAGTGTTACATTAAAATTTACAAAAGAAATAGAAACAAATGGCAGAATTACCTTTTTAGACTTGGAATTATCACGAAACAAAAACAACTGCATTGATCTTAAATGGTTTTCTAAGGTATATCACTCTGACAGAACAATTAATTTTTACTCCAATCATCCTCTCAGTTTCAAAAAAAACTTAGTATATAATAGAACATTAACTGCCTTAAATAGAACATCGCCTCAATATTTCAATGAAATCAAAAATAGAATTAGAAAAATATTTAACAAAAATAATTTGCCCTCGAAACTAGTAGACATACAAATAAAAAAAGCAGAAAAAAATGTTTGTTACAAGAAAAATAAAAAAGATTGTACGAAAAATTTTAATATAAAATTATTCCACTTTACTGAGGATTTTTTTGAGGACTTACTTGACAGACGGATTAAAAGAAAACGGAGTTCGCTGGACATTAGTACTATCGACAAACCTGCAAAACGTATTAAATGCAATGAACAAATCGTAAGGGACAATAAAAAACTAATAGTAAAAGAAAAAGGGATATAGAACATGACGAAGCACGGCCAGATTCGATAAAAAAGAAGAAAATTATTTATCCAGACACAAATAAAACATTTTTTTAATAATTTTGGAACCAAGAAAATTCATGAGGGAAGCATCATAAATAACCATATACTTAGTCAAAATAGGAATAAAAACATTCAAGAAACCGGAAAAGTAAAAGAGCAAATAGAAAATAATTTTTATGCATTCGATTTTCACCCGGCAAAAGCAAACAGGATGAAACTGGCCTGTAACGGGATTTGCCAGATAAGCTGGAAATATAATAACAAAATAGAAAAGAATTTCAGCAAAATTAAGGACCAAGTAAATAAAATTAAATCAAAATATAATGTATATAAGGTTAAATGTAAATATTGTAACAAGTGCTACATAGGCGAATCATCACAAATACTAAAGAATAGAATTAAGCAACATGCCAAAAATATAGATGAGAAATCAAATAAAGCAGCTCTAACGGAACACGCATTTAAGAACGGACATACATTTGACTTGGGCGACATAGCAATAGTTGACAAGGACAGAAACAGCTCTAACGGACCACGCATTTAAGAACGGACATACATTTGACTTGGACGACATAGCAATAGTTGACAAGGACAGAAACAGCTCTAACCGACCACGCATTTAAGAATGGACAGACATTTGACTTGGACGACATAGCAATAGTTGACAAGGACAGAAACAGCTCTAACGGATCACGCATTTAAGAACGGACATACATTTGACTTGGACGACATAGCAATAGTTGACAAGGACAGAAACAATATCAAGCGAAAAATAAAGGAAAATATCCACATTATTAAAACAGGAACTCTGTAAATAAGCAGACAGAAATTAAATTTTTAAATAAAATATTTTACAATAACATTAGAAAATAGCGAACAGTTCAGTGAAAAAAACAATAGTACAGGCCTTTATAGAACTTATCGTAATAAGCTGATTACACTGTTCTGTAAAAAAAAAACTTTTCTCCCCTCCCTTGAACAATTTTGCCTGTTTCTCATGTTTTCAGGTGTGCTGAGTCCGAATCTGAACTCAGAAAAATTCTATCACCCTCTGATTTTGAGAGAAAAGAGGAGAAACTTGGAAAAAATGAAAAATTGTATTTGAAAATTATTGTCTTTCTTATAACAGATTTTGTTTTCTTTTTCAACGGTAAAATATAATTAATTGAATCCTGCATGCTATCAGGTATAATACTAGATATGACACAACTCAAAAAATATACACACATCGTCAATGAGTATTTTTTTTTCTTTTGTACTCTTCCTCCTCTGTCTCCCGCTGCAGTGTCCAGCAGTAATCCGCCAGCATCTTCTCATTCCATTTGCCAGTATATCTTTTTTCCATTCTGGATATGTCTTGGTGGAATCGTTCTCCATGTTCGTCCGAAACTGCACCCAAATTTGGGGCGTAAAAGGCTAGGTGGCTATGCAGGAAATGTATTTTTAAGGACATATTGCAACCCAATGTTTTATATGAAGTAAGCAGTTCTTGGACTATTTTTCGGTAGTCTCTAGATTTTTCGTTTCCCAAAAACTTAGCACATACCTCTCGAAAAGCAATCCAAGCCTTTTTCTCAGAAGTATTTAACTTTGCTTCAAAAGTGAGGTCCTTGAGTAGATGTCGAATTTGGGGTCCTACGAAAATTCCCTCCTTTATCTTAGCATCGCTGAGATGCGGAAATTTTTGTTTTAAGTACATGAAACCTTCTCCTTCCTTGTCCATCGCTTTTACGAAGTTTTTCATCAGCCCCAATTTTATGTGGAGTGGGGGTAAAATTATTTGGTTTTTGTCCACTAATGGAGGATTGGTAATGTTTTTTTCACCTACTTTTTCCTTACGCTCTGGCCATTTTTATACGACAAAATTTAGTGTAACCTCCTTGGAGTCCTGTAAGCATGGCTACCACTTTAAGATCTGCACAAATGCGCCATTTGTACTCATGGTATTCGATTTTTTGTAGAAGTATCTTCATGTTGTCATAGGTTTCTTTCATGTGGAACGAATGAGCTACTGGGATAGATGGATGTTTGTTTCCATTATGAAGGAGTACTCCTTTTAAACTAAACTTGGAGCTGTCAATGAATAGTCTCCATTCCTCTGGATTGGTTGGCAGATCAAGTTCCTGGAGCAAATGAAATACATCATTGCAAAATACAAGATTTTCTTCCATCGAGAAAAAGCATAGAACTCCTGATTCCAGTTTTCTGAAGAAAGATATATTCACGCCTCCTTCCAAGAAATTCCATTGTTGCAACCTTGACCCAAGCAGCTGAGCTTTTGATTTTGGGAGATCTAAATCACGAACAAGATCATTCAATCGCCTCTGATTTATGAGCTGTGGCTGAGTTTCAGAGGGGCTGGACGAACTTGAAATTTCTTCTAGTTGACTGGTTCCAGGTAGAGGTGAAACGCTTTCAGAATCGCTGCACTCCTCAGAACTAAGACGGAACTTACTCGGATTTGGTGGGATGGGCATGGAGGCATCATGTGGAGCTGGTCTCATGGCAGAGGGGATGTTGGGATAAACAATTTTCTTTTTGCTCTTGAACGAGAAACCTTTGATTGTGGTAAAAAATAGCAATCGGTCACGTGATTTGTAGGTTCTCGCCATATCATGGGAACTGCAAATGGCATTGACTTATGTGTCCCATTTAGCCAACCAGTCAGAGAACGTGAGCATGAACTACAGCATATTTTAGGAGCCCAGGATTTGTCCTACTTTACATCCAAAGTATAACTCGTATGCCTTCTTCACCAGCGGAGTCAGAGGTTTCTGAGTGGACTTGAATGTGACTTCACCACAAACATAGCAAAAGGAATCAGGCTTATTTATACACTGTCGTGACATTACAGAGAAAAAGTGAACTGTTCCCAGAACAATGATAGCACAACTGAATATCCAAATAAGTGCGTTTAGCGAAGGCCTCGAGAGTACTGATCAAATCTTAGAAGAAAATAGTGACAAGAGAGGGGCTGAGTGGGAGGGGGGGAGTTGGGGTATTGAGAGTGAAAGGTGGGCAGGTAAGGATTTGAATGAAAAGGATACCACCATAAAAGAGAAAGGAAGGTCATTCCCCTAAAGATCCAGGTAGAGACCTAATCCCTGCCTCAAGATCAAAAACTGAAAAAACACTTTTAGCCATATTTCTTCAACCACATGTGCGTTCAAATATACTTCATTGCGCTCAAAATCATCGGGCTTTTGAATTTTTTTCACTATGTTTTGATGCCAAAAAAAATTCGTTAAATTTACAAAACTCACATTTTTGGATAAAAAACCAGAATTTCTCAAGAAACTGTGCGTGATAGACAGAATCTGACTTCAAATTCGTGTTCAGCACATTTGAAAACAGTAAGAAAGCATGTTTTGGTTTGAAGGAGGATTTTCGTGCAGAACAGTGTTACTAAGCCTCTCGACACAGATGATTTAGCTTGCCTCAGTCTTAGTATGGGTGGCGAGCTAACCACATATAGGGTATGTGCAATATAACATTATTTTTATTATAATTTAACAATAGATTTAGGGTTAGGATTTAGTATAGAAAATTTAATTTGATTCGTTTCTAATATATTAATGACATAAATTTAATGGATTTACGAAAATGAAAAATATGTTATTAAAAATTTGTTAAAAATTTTTAGGATGTAATGGCCCCTGAGGAGGTGGCATAAAGGCCACGAAACGTGTAGGGCGTACAAACAATAAATAGTACAAAGAGAATTGGAGTACTATTCTTTTGACCTTGGCCATATATAAAGAATAAATAATTATATATATATATATATATATATATATATATATATATATATATATATATATACTATATATATTTAAAGGTACCTACAGAAGAAAATTTTGTGTAGAAAGTAGCTCCTAATAGAATTTAAAAAGGCCAATGTCGCCTGTCGAAACATAGTTACTGAAAGCAATAGACAATACCACAATAATGGGATTGTCTTTCTAGCTACAATTAGTAGGAATGCGCTTCAAAGTAATTTCAAAAATCACTTACAGAAAGTAATATACACCTATAAATGGGCTAAAAATTAAATGATCCAATTTTGACAAACCTCTAAAACATAACGAATACTCCAGCTAAACATTGAATAATATCTTAAAAAAAAAAAAAAAAAAAAAAAAAAAAAAAAAAAAAAAAAAAAATAAATAAATAAATAACTGAAAACAAATATATGGTTAACCGTTTCTTAAAGGAAAGTAGAAAAAGAAGAATTTTTTGCCTTGTGTTATTAAGTTAAAAATCTTTCCACGAATTTGACAAATAACTGAAGTTTTTCTAGCACATATTTAAATTAGTGCAATAAAGTTTCAGAATTTGTAAAAAACAACCAAAAAATAAAGATCGTGTCAATATGGATAGCGCCTACCCAAAATTTAATAGCTTTACAAGCATGTTGCTTGAAAATTACGAAATTTCAATTTTAAAACAATTTTGTCTCCATCGAATATTTAGTAGAATATACATCTTACCAATATTGAGGGAATATAAATTGAAAGTGTGTTTGCTTTATTTCGATACGAAGCCCGGGCTGATCTCATTCTATAGCCCTCAACAAGGGGCCTTTCAAATTGAATTTGGCTTGAATAGGTTCTTTGCATGCCTTATCGAGGTGCTAGCAAAATATCGAGACGAGTATCGCCTTAAGGTGTATGTAGATATATTCCCAAAATATCTCAGGAATTTTATAGCTATAACTTACAAGGAACATTCCTCTTTAGCAATATCTAAAAAAATTAAAATTCTGCAAAGAAAAAGATATTAATAATACTTTGGTATTTATTGAAAAAATATGAGTTAACTAGCTGAATACCCGTGCTTCACCATGGCCGATAAGTATTTTTTATATTGAGTTAAATAAGATATGATCAAAATTAACGCTACTACATAATTTTGTACAACTTATTATTGGACGGACTTTAAAGCTACCCAGGAAACACCATGTTAACACAACCGCTTAAAAAGTTAAGTAAATAGAGACAAATACACAGTGAAAAGCATAAAACTAACAAATTTGAAGTTTTAAGCACTTATCTCTTCGATTCACATCGCCCCACCGAACATTACAACAGAATCTTATTTGTAGAGAATTTAGTAATCTTTCGAATAGCCGCCTTCCACTTACTACGAGTTCCCAACCGTTTTCGAGATATTTTAGAAAATATACTGAGATCCGAAAACTTTGTATCACCATTCATACATTTTTTCCCCATATACTTCGTTTCTGAATACCCAAACAGAAAATGAGTTTTGACTGGTATTTCTAACAATTTCACTGGTAAATGGCTACAGAACTCGCTTAAAAAATGGTTTCATTCGTTTTCCTACGTTAAGGAATCTCTCGCACAAATTTCGCTCCAAAAAGCATGTTCCAGTAAACGGATTCAACTGGTTAATGAACTTGACATTATAAATGAGAAGAAAGATTTTTGTACCAAATGTTATCAAAATCGAACCATTTTTGAGCCGATGAGGAACTTCTTAATAATTCAAACCCCCCTAAAAGTACTTAACAATTTGAATATAAAAAAAAACTTTCTTAGTGAGTGCTTACACTCTAAACGTATTGTCCGTGCAAAATTTCAAATTTTTGTGTCAAGTGGTTTGGGATATTATTACCTCGGATGGACCAGGGCGTAAACTCCATGAGGGACAAAATCACAGTTTATTTCCAGTAATTCAAGGACTTCCATCATAGTTTAAATTAACCTCAATTAGAAATAATACTATGAAATAGATAGTGTACGGTAACAGCTGTTCTTTTATCGTCCTAGCAACGCATGCTGCCTTGGCTTGCCTGCTCTAACCAACTAAAACTTTAAACCTCTCTAAAAATACTTAAAAATTCGAATATCAAAAAATCCTTTCTTAGCGAGTGCCTACGTTATATAGGGAGTGTCCATGCAAAATTTTCTGTCGAGCGGTTTGGGCTGGGGGATGATAGGTCAGTGAGTCAATGAGTGAGTGAGTGGTATTTGACAAATATATAGTAGATGACCTTGGGGTAAACCTGAAGGAGAGCGTCCTCAACACCGATTTTCTTCAAAGTTTGCACTATAACGTATTTTCATGCACTAAACACGAATCCGTTGAAAAAAATTGTTGTTCTCAACCAGGAAAGAAGTTATTTAAAAAAAAGTTCACTGTTATGAAGGTTAGGGAAGACTGTCTTGGACGACTTTTGGGCATAGAATTCTTTTTATTTCTGCGAGTTGGATTGACTAGGGGTTTTGATGTTTTCTTGGGCGAGCGGAGCGAGCGGAAACGCATAGCACGTATACCCAAAAGCGACAGTTTACGACCAAGTCAGCTACCACAAGGTGAGTCTAAATTTCAATTACACTTCGTCATTAATGACTATTGCGCAGGCGCGTGTTTACATATAAGCTGTTTACCCCGTCTTTTATAACCTCCATATCAGTGAACTTAAGTGCTTAATAACTTCTTTCCTAGTTGCGAGCAACTTTGTTTTCAACGGATTCGTGTTTAGTGCATCAAAATACGTTATAGTGCAAATTTTGAAGAAAATCAGTGCTGTCAGCACCTTTGGTCGTTTGTAACCCGCTAACAGTGAACTTTTTTTTTAAATAACTTCTTTCCTGGTTGAGAACAACAATTTTTTTCAACGGATTCGTGTTTAGTGCATGAAAATACGTTATAGTGCAAACTTTGAAGAAAATCGGTGTTGAGGACGCTCTCCTTCAGGTTTACCGACCTTGGCTGCCGATACACAAAAAACAACAACAAACATAATACATTTTAACAGGTCTAAAAATTACCGCTAGATATCGCAAAATGCTGTCACAGTGGTGGCCTATCAGTCCCCAAATGAAGAAATGGCCCTGTCGCGAAAGTGGCTATCAGGCCACAGGACATGCCTGGCTGTTGTCATCAAAGTGGCCATAATTCTCAAATGGGTTAAGAAACGAAAAATAAGCCTGCAATGGGAAGGATGTGATCAGA
Organism: Gonocerus acuteangulatus; assembly: GCA_946811695.1. Classification (NCBI taxonomy): domain Eukaryota; kingdom Metazoa; phylum Arthropoda; class Insecta; order Hemiptera; family Coreidae; genus Gonocerus; species Gonocerus acuteangulatus. The sequence goes on along the minus strand of OX328129.1, from coordinate 15,269,837 downwards.
AGAAATGGGAGGTAAGATAAACTTTCAATTAGAATTTCTTATTTTCGGTCATGTCCATTAGACATTTTTAAGACTAATTTTGGGTTTTCTATAACGAATTTTGTTCCAAAACATCAAAATACTCGTCCGCTAGAGATTAGTAATTTAAGTTCGGAAAAACTCCCTCCCCCATTAATTTTGTCCAAGCAGTTAAACCATTCGTTTCGGATTTATTTTAGCAAATATTAGTGCAATATAACAAAAATTACACCTGCAAATAGAGTGGTGCTCATGACCTAGACGCAGATGCGCCATTAAAAAAAAAAAAAAATTGCAAATAGAGAAGAAGGTAAATATTTTACCTGTAACTTTAATCTGAGTCCTGTCGCTATCCTGCCCTAGAGGTCCTGGAATTAAAAAAAAAAAAAAAAAAAAAAAAAAGAAAAAAAAAAAAACTGTTAAACAGAGCTCATAGTTTAAACTAAAACAGGAATGAACAAAATGATATTATAACCATTCTCGCCTTACCAATGTTTTTCTAAACACTAATTCATAACCTTGGGGGCATTTAGTTAAATTATTAAGAGCTTTAATATTTTCTTCTCTATTGTATTTTTAATGAGATTTTTTTATTTTTTTTTATTTATTATTTTTTTTTAAATAATTCGTTTAGGGCCTGCTGCTCAAATTCAGGAACATAAATATGCTTTAGATCCTCCACGCGTCAAACCTATTTTATGTACTCTATAACAAACTGTCTTCTTTTTCGTACAGTATTCTTTTGCGTGTGTGTTTTAAATTTGTATTTGTATGGGGAAAATTATCTGCGTTTTGATGCTCCCCACAATAAGCGCAATGGTAGCCTTCGCTGGAGTTTTTCTATTCATATATTAATAGAATTATTACGTCCAAGGTCAAAGATCTCTCTCTGGATGTATATTCTTCGGCCGTCCCTTATCGACCTCCTCGTTCCTACAATAGGTGCCCTTCCTTGTGGTATAATAAATGATAGCGTTGACACGGCTATAGTAAATGGACCCTGAATTATCTCTACTCATATTTCATATCGTCTCGTGGCCTCAATAATTCATGCGCATAATAAGAATCAACAATATAATGTTTTCAATGAGGGAGTATGGTCATTTAAAATTGGATTTTAATCATCTTTTATAAGACCTTTGAGGTCGATATATGCCTTGAAACCTCCATCAATACTATTTACTAAGCAAGAAAAATTAAGACAGTGGCCAAAATTTTGGTTTCCTACCCTAAAATTTGGACTTTAACATCCCATTAATAAAACAAGGTAGTGTACTTAAGTATTAGCTTCAACTTTAAATATGTATGTCTCAAAGTTCTGGATCAACTCCGGGTCAGAGATCTTTTAATTCGATAGCAGCAACAATGTTAGTTTTCATGTACCAAAGTTCGGCACGCTACAAACTTTCACATACTAAAACGAATTTACAAGTTAGTTAACCTATCCAGTGATGCTCCCACACTAGTGCGGGCTGACAAAGACGCTCTCCCCACGCCATTCTCGCACTGGTGCGGGCTGAAAATGTCGCTCTCTCAAAGCCATTATCGCACTGGTGCGGGCTGACAAAGACGCTCTACCCACGCCATTCTCGCACTGGTGCGGGCTGACAAAGTCGCTCTACCCACGCCATTCTCGCACTGGTGCGGGCTGACAATGACGCTCTCCCTAAGCCATTATCGAACTGGTGCGGGCTGACATTGGCACTCTCCCCACGGCATTTTCGCATTGGTGCGGGCAGACAAAGACGTTTTGATATCTCATAAAACTGAATTTTCACGCTATACATGGTCTTCTTTTAGAACTTTCCTCCGAATGAAAGTAGCTATTGAGGTTGCACTCATGAAGGAATTTTTGAAAAATTTCTTCAAATCTTTATCGATCCTATCTAGTAGACACCGAAAATGACCCCCGTTAAAATTTGTATATATATCTATATATATATATATATATATATATATATATATATATATATATATATATATATATATATATATATATATATATGCCTGTTAACATGATAGCGGCCTGAGTTTTGTTTTTTTCGTCACGAAACTTGGTATATAGCATTCAATTAGTAAACGATTGAACGAGTTCGTTAACCACAAAAATCGGTCCACCGGGGGGTTTACCCCAAACCCAAAACACTAATTTGACCATGCCAGCCGTAATATTTGTTATATTTAAAAAAAACTTTGTATTCGTAGTGGTAATATAGAGAGAAAAGTGAGATATAAAAATTAACTAAATCGGTTCATAAGGAGGGGGGGGGGGTTTACTCCGGACCCACAATACCAATTCGCCACTCTCAGCCGTTTTTTTTTTTGGTATATTTCGACGAAACTCGGTATTCGTAGTGGTAATGTATAGGTAAATATGTGTTGTAAAAATAAACTAAATCGGTTCATTAGGAGGGGGGGGGGGTTACTCCGGACCCAAATTACTAATATACTCATACCGGTCGTAATTTCTGCTGTATTGTAACGAAACGCGGTATACGTCGTGGGTAACTCCTGAGAAAGAAGTGTTGTAAAAATGAGCTGAATCGGTCAATCGGAAAGGGGGTTTACTTTGTAATATATTACAATAGAAAAGCCCGCCAGACGTAGGTTCACAAAGCCGCCACAAGGAGCGCTTTCTACCACTAGAGGGACTGTATCCTGTTCCTGCGTTAGATCAAAATACGATAATATGAGGTTATTTGTATTTATTACGAAGTGTAGTAGCTACCATGTGTAAACATAACTCTCGTAGCAAATTAATAATTGATCAGTTACTCATTACAAAATTAAAATAGAACTATTCATGTTTTTATTTTATTTATGTAGGATATTTTAAGCAAATTGTTCTGGAAAACAGTCTACACTACCCAAATTCGGATGAAAGTGCTTAGTTATGCAGCTCCTGCGTGGCGGACTTTTTGTTATTCTAGTAGCTTTCCTACATAGTATGTGATCAATTATTTTCTTTTGTATCCTCTGTTAGGACTATAATCACTAATGAGTAAAAGAACAAAGACAAATACCAAATTAGCTTCGCATGAGGCCTGCAACTACCTCTCAAAATGTTAAACAGCGAATGTAATGTGCTACTACCAGTTGTATGTGTATTGTCTTTCATGTGTACTAGCTAAAACATATATGAGGAACCTAGAAGTCAAGGGGCCTAAGTGAAATTTTTGAAAAAAAAATGTGTTAGATGCAGGAATGTGCGTGTGGTAACGCGATCCAAGTGATTTTCTTGAGAGTTGCTGCCACCTAGCAGAAGAAACTTAAGGGGTCTTTGTACGGATTCTCCACTTCTTTTGCATATTAGTCGTAAACCGGATGATGTACCTATTATGTATCATCGATAATAAACAACTAAGGACCTGAGGATTCTTCTAGTATGATTCGGACTATATAATCTAGTTTTTGCTACATATGTTCAACTCAGAATCTATTTTCCTGAAAACATTGAGTTTAGACCCCTTGACCTCTGGGGTCCGCATATAGAACTGCTCAAGCATTAGAATCTGTATAATATTGGAAAATAATCAGAATTAAGTATTCTGCAAACCTTTAGATAAGTAAAACAAGTGTTTAATCATTTTGAGCACCTTTTACGGACAGAAATTGTTTTAACTTGCACATCTCCATGTTATTAAAATCAATTTATGTATTTTCCTCTTCATCATTTCAGATGACTGCTTTTGGACCAGTAGTGGGAGTTTGTTCTGGGGTTATAGCTACTGTTTGGTATTACTTGTCGAATCGTGGTAAATTTTTAGCTGTACAAAGTTAGTTATGTTTGTTCCTTATACAAATGCAGACCGTTTGGCCGATTTTGACCGAACTTGGCAAACAGGCAGGTCTTGATCCGGGGAGTGTCGTAGGCTAGGTCAAAGTCGTCTAGGTATTAGATTTTAATATTACTTATTTTGTTTCTAATTTATATTTTCTGTTCTAGATGCTGAAAGGTGGTGTATATATGCTATTGCTACTGTTTGCTATTACTAGTCGAATCGTTGGAAATGGTTAGCTGTATGAAGTTAAGGTCTGAGCCTAGGCTAGTTTATTCATTCAATTCTAATCCTAAAGATTATCCCTTCCTTGAATTTATTGCAGTAAAGGCCGGAACATCTGGGATACGGGGTTTCGATCCAATCCCGTAATTAAATTTTCTGAAAAGCTTCCTGAATCCTATTTAGTCAGATATTTATGTATTTATTTATTTTAGGTGTTTCGCTTATTAATATAACACAAATATTTGTTTATTTGCCTTTTAGGGAACCCATAAAACAATACAGGTTATGTAATAGGTACAAGATGAATAAGATCTGTCATCAATGGAATATTAACTCGTTTCGTACCAAAGTACATCTTGAAGTATTCTCCTGTACGGGATACTCGCACCCCTTTATCTATATATATAAAAATCAGGTGTCTGTCTGTTTGTCCGTATGTCTGTTTGTTCCTTATAAAAATCTACACCGTTTGACCAATTTTGACCAAGCTTGGCACACAGTTAGGTCTTGATACGGTAAATCTCCTAGGCTTGGTCAAAATAGTCAAATTTCAAAATTTGGTCAAAAGGTCAAATGTTTTGTTCAAGACAAATTGGCTACACTGAACCATTCAGATTCTGACGGCCATTTTGAATAATGTCTCAAATTTATTTGTTGATGTTCTTGATAATTAGAATAACTCGAACTCATTGATGACTTTACATCATTATATAATCATATAATGCAGTTTATTTCAATTTTATATCAACAGCCACTGTCTAACTAAGGAGCGCTGGCCTCTGTAGGCTGTTTTATGAATTGCTGTGGGGCTGGCCTCTGTTGGCTGTTTCACGAGACAGCACTAGACAGATATAAACAAATTCACTCCGGTTGGCCGATTTTGACGTAACTGGGTATACAGGTAGATCTTGATATTGGGAAAGTCATAGGCAGAAAGTTGGTGTAGCATGGCACACTTGGTATCAGCTAGTATATATATATATAGAATCTCACACCGTTTTCAAGAATGAAGTCACTGTGACCTGCCTAACGCAGTACAAGTGTATCTTAAGTTTTCAGTGTTGAGTAATACTTACAATTATAATCTTGAGGATTGTCCTTGCCAGTTTTGCGATCTGTCTTCATACATTTTGAGTGATCTGATTGAAGGTGCCAGTGACGAAAGATTCTAAATGCCTTACATTTTACTTGTAGTTGTGTTGTCTAAATATTGTTTGCAGACTTGAGCATTTTCTTTGGTTGTCTACCAGTAAGAATTTTGTCCTACTAAGTGCCTAGTATGTAGAAATCCTTACTGAAAAATAATGAATCCACATTTTCGAAGAAGATAATGTTTTATACCGTGGAACAATGCAAAGCAATTATATTGTCAGCCTAAATATGGATTTTCGCCCGCAGTGCGCCGTTAAACACACACACAAAAAAAAAATTATAAATTCTAGTTAAACATACTTAATTTAATTATTAACAATAATTACTATTTTCATATAACGACTTTTCCAGAATAAATAATTTGAAACCTAGATATAATAATAGTAAAATTAAAACATTGAATTTTCAGAGGAATGTTCATAATCCCATTTAATCAAAGCGGGATTGAGTTAGAGTAATGCTGAGATTTAGAGAGCTGAAGCAGATTTAAATTGGCTGATGTCCCTTCCTTTAATCCAGGACGTGACCGGTGCTTATTCTTAAGACTTTTATTCCAGAATGGTTTCCCATTTTCTGAAAGGGCATATGAGGAGCTTATTATCAAAGTTGGACAACTCCATTTTTTTTCAGTTTTGAGATTTTTGTCGATTCTTAAGTGGATTTTTATGCTGCATTCGATTTTACAACTGTTTTTCATTAAAAAATGACAGAAATAGATAAAATAGCGTTTATTTCAACCGTTCAGAATCAAAATATGGACAATTCCAACATAGTTTGGTTTCAAAAAATGACAACTCCATCAGTAGCCAATGAGAAGCTTGCATTCATGCAATCTGCTCCCAACATGCACTGCAAATCCATCATGGCTGAATGTTTATAGTTACTTGTAATAAGTGTATATGGCCATAATTCTTATTAATAACTACCTGTTATCCAGCAAACTGTGGTTCCGAATGCCGGATTTCGGTACAAAACCTCTAGGTACTTGAATCTTTCTGATTTAGGTATGATTTTTGAAGAATTTCTTTTGTGCCGAGTCGAATGAGACCACTACCAATTCTATAGAATAATTATTTTATTAATAAACGGTGGGGTCTCCCGTAGTCTAGTGGCTAGCGCGCTGGATTCATAAGCGGGAGATGGTGGGTTCGATTCCCACCTCCGGCAGGAATTTTCTCATCTCAAGGCTCGCTGGGAAAATTCCTCGCTGCGCCCTGGATGTCGGCGCTAATGACCTAGAAGTAGATGCGCCGTAAAAAAAAAAAAAAAAAAAAAAAAAAAAAAAAAAAAAAAATTAATAAACGGTCTTTATATAACAACAACCGTGAAAAACAGCCGGTATTTAATTTAAAATATTCATACTTTACTCAAGTGGTAGATCTATGTATCCTTCCAAATATTTTTTCAAGACCTCAGGTGAATGAATTAACAATGTGGTACTGGTAACTGTTCTCGACATATTCCTCTTTTTTTTAAATGTTCGCGTATAACAAATAAATATTGACAGTTTCACACTAGATATTAAATAGATCTCATCGTTAATGTTCAGTTATTTGCTATTAAAAACTTTTCAACAACTCTCTGCAGAAAATAATAATGTTTAACTCGTTTTCATAAAATAATCGCTTCACTAATTGATAACCTTATTTTATTAGCTGTGCACAGGTATGGCTGAGTACGGCGATGAAAATTATAGCACAGCCACTTCAATACATGTTGTTATAGGTAAAACTGTGCGAAGAGTAGTACCACTTTTTTTCGAAACTTAATAAAATAAGGATAATTTAGTTTCATTTCAGTTTTGTCAAACTGTATTTAAATAACATTTTTCATGTAATTTTTAACTATATAATTTTGATTTAATACATTAGACATAATTACATTATATTAAAACACCCTCGTGCATACCAAATTCATATTTGTTTGGTTTCAAAAGAGGATAGGTTCAATTTTCAAATTGCTCCCTTTGGTTTCAAAAACAGACAACTCCATGACTTGGTTTCAAACATAGACAACTCCACTAATTAAAGTGTAATTACGGCCTTAATACTTATATAATTTTGTAGTGCCTTTGAAATAATGTTTCTGAGGCCTATAAGAATAACATATAAAAAAATCACCATGATACTGACATCAATATAGTAGATATGGTTTTTTGCCTCTCCTGTAAAAAAAGCAAAAGTGGAGTTGTCCAACTTTGATACTAAGCTCCTCATATCATGATGATAAAATGATTTTTGTGTTTATTTTGGTAAGGTTTTTTTTTTATTTATTAGTTCTATATTGTTTCCGGGATGGTCCAGAAATCCTATTTAACGTATTTTACCCTTAATAACATTATTTTTTCCCCCGTTTCCTTTTATTTTCTTCTGGAATTCGAAAATAAAGATAAAGATTCATTGTGTGATCTAGAAGATCACATAGTACAAGTGTGTTTTTCTTGAATGCTTCAATTACACAGGCACATAAAAATAAAATATGTTGCTTTCCAAAGACACCATGCATATATTCTTATGTATTTCGACACGTTGAATCCGAATCCGGAGTCCCTTTCAGTCCATCGCGTCAGTTTTAAGAGCATTTGAAGGTCAAATTTTGTATGAAGTCGTTTGTATTGTGTAGGACATAAAAAATAGTACTTATTTTCCTTTTTTTGTGCTACTTTATTTTATAAATGTAGGGCAATTATAAAATAAAGTAGCACATAAAATAAAGTTTCGTATATATATATATATATATGCAGCTTCCCCGAGTTACTGACTTTTCGTCATGTTCTTCTTCACATAGCTCGTGGCTCGCCTTATATTACTTGTTCGTTTTCACTTGAAAATATGTAATACATTTTTTATTTGCTTGCGTTATCATTTACGTTACGTCTAGATTCTAAATATATATACATTTCCACTGTGACCATTTTCAGAGTCCGAAATAATCGAATACACGGGTACACAAAAAAAAAGTTGTATTTTCCAAAGACGCCATACATATGTATTCTTATGCATTTCGACACGCTGAATCCGAATCCGGAGTCCTTTTCTCTTCAGCACGTCAGGTTTAAGGGCATTTGAAGGACAAATTTCGTCCGAAATCGTTAATGAAGAAATAACTAGAGCTTCCATGGTTTTGAGGGTCGCTGAATTCGAATCCAAGGTCTGTTTAACCACATCGGCGTAAAATCAAGGTAATATCAAGTACAAATATGTTTATTTTTATAAACTATGAATCTACAGACAAAATTCTTTTTTTGCAAAATAGACATATTTGTCCTTAAAATGAACTTGATTTTCCGCTGATAGGGCAAGATTTTTTTTTAAAAAAAACATGTTATTGCAAACAATTTCCTAAAATAATGTTCATCTCTAAAAATTGTCAACTTCTTGTTTTCCCTTTTAAAATGAGTTCCTAATTTTTATTTATGCTTTTCTTTTCAATATTTTATGGTGTTTTAGGTATTTGTTTAGTACATATTTTCAATTTTAGCGCGGCTCCCCCCTCCCTCCATAGGGAGGAACCCCGCTTATAAGGTTGTCCTCATGACGCAATCCGGAAGTGCCGACCAGAAGATTTTGCGTTTCAGAACCCCTAGAAAATAACGGTGGTTCAAATTTCTATATGTATATATATGTGTGTGTATATATAATGGTCCGATTTTGATGAAATTTGGTACAAAAATCTTTCGTATAATTTGAAAGGTCAAGTTCGTTAACCATCAGAATCCGCCCACCGGAACATGGTTTTTGGAGCGAAATTCGCGCGAAAAAAATCGTTGCGCTTACTTTATATGCTTGCGAGTACTCGTTTTATAGGCTTCCTGGCCTAGAAAAACGAATGAAACCTTTTTTTTTTTTTTTATGGCGATAGCTTTAACCGTTTTCGAGAAAATTGGAAAAATAGTTGTTGAATAACGTTTCTGGTTTGGTTATTTAGAATCATGGGATTCAGTTAAGAAAGAAGTAGAATAAAATATTTTATTAACAGACATGAAAAGTTTTGGTAACTTTGTATACTTTCCTTTATATCTCGAAAACGGTTGAAAATTTTGGGAAGCGAAAGATTACCATTCGAAAGCTTACTAAATGCTCTACAAAAAAGGTTCGGAAGAAAGTTTTGATTAGGCGATGTCAATCGGAGAAATAAGTGCTTAAATCTTTAAGTACCTAATTGATTTCGTTTACTCGAACGGTTCTTTTTGTCTGTTTTTATTCCTTGTTATTTTTTAATTGCTTATATTTGGATAATGTATTTGACAATAAAACAGGTTAAGTAAAATAAGAAAAATAATTTATTGTTAGAAATGTAGCTCTCCAAGAGAGAAAGAAGACCTTAAGACTAAATCCAACTGCCGATAGGTTGGCCGTCCCATCCAGGTAAGATCATAAAACAAGACCTTTCAGGAAAGGTGGAACCAAAATAATAACTGTTTCTCTTTTAATTTTTCCAAATGAGAGTAGGGATAAGAATGGAGCCGCGCTAAGATGATGCAGTTTCTGCTAGTCGGACTTTTTATTACATTTTTCCTTATATCAGGCTGCACCGTATGAAATGTCGTTTTTTTTTACTTTGCGATTTAATCCTGTCCCTTTTTTATTTCATTATTTACAAACAACATTGTTATTCATATAGAATTAAAGCTCTTGTATTCCTATTATTTAATCAGTAACTTGCGTACTGTGTCGTGAGAACGATCCTCTGAGAAAAAAATAAAACTTAAATTATGACTTCAACGGAAATCCGTATTATTTTTCGTTATGAATTTAAGCTCGGTCATAGCGCTGCTGAGGCGTGTGTGAACATTAACACGGCGTTCGGGGAGGGAACGGTGAATGAACGAACTGTTTACCGGAGGTTTTCCACGTTTCGAAGTGGAAATTTTGACCTTGACAACGAGGAATGCCAGAAACCAAGCTTGACAATGACCACCTGAAAGAAAGGGTTGAAGCTTGTCCCTCAAAAAGCACTAGGAAATATGCCAAAGAACTCGGAGTAGGAGCTTCGACATTTGAAGGAAATCGGCAAGTCCAAAACTGACATTTCATACGGTACAGCTTGATATATAGTTAAATATGTGTGTACATATTTTGAATTTTATTTGGCATGAACATCCGTTCCCTAGTTTTACGAAGAAACCAAGAAAACCGTAAACTTGTTGTGATTTAAATTCTAAAAGAGTTAATTGAAGGAAAGAATTGATAGATGGAGAGAGAAAAGCCTTGGACAGATGTTTGATTCGACCAATAGAGAGCTCAACAAACACCCGCCGAAAAGGATCCTTGCCTTGTTTGCTTTCAGGCAAAATATACTTACAAAGCAAATACTACAGCCAATCGATGGGTCGGGGAAAATGGAGCTGTTTTCTTTCACATCATTGGGGAGGACCTGGATCGACAGGTTAATCGTCAGCAATTCACAAACTGTCTTATATATTCCCAAAAAAATATTTCATGTGTGATATTTTTAACATCAATTGTTATTCTAATAATTAAGTATATGTGTGTGTGTTTGCTCTCTATACACAGGGTGTCCTTATTTAAAAAAAAAAAAAAAAAAAAAAACATACAGGGTTTCTTAGACCCATTGACATTTTAAAATTTTACTATAATACACATTTCACTCAAAAATGAAAATAAAAAAAATAAAACAAAAAAAAAGTGAGATAAATACAGAAAAAAAACGTACATAAGAACGAAACAAACAGTAATTCAGTAGTAGAAGATACACATTTTGGAACTCCGCTCGGAAAGCATTATTTAAAAAAAAAAATTCTCATTTTACGTATTCTGATTTACTGACAAATACATATTATTACTATAAACCATTACAAAAATAAAGAACAATACAACTAAGGGTAACAGAAAATAAGAACCGTTCAAATAAACGAAACAATTTATAAATCACGATTTTCCAACAGTTAAAGAGATATTTAAGAAAATTTCAAATGGGAACGCATGTCTTCCGACACTTTGTTTTAACTGTTTTTAAACAGAAATCAATAATCAAATTGCAAAAATAATTACAAAGAATGAGTCTAATATAAAAATAAAAAACAATTTATATTTTTTGGCTACTTCTAATTATTATTTTTTTAATTATTTTAATTTTAACGTCCATTTATTGTTATCAACAATTTTTAGGATAGGTTATCTATAGGTTACCACCCTTTTCTAGCCAGGATGCCTTCTCTTTTTTCAAAAGAAAAGCCCCTAGTGGGAATCGAACCTACGACATTAGGCACGGAGAGCATACGCCTAAGCATTCACGGTGAGTGGGCCTCAAGAAAATTAAAAAAAAAATCAAGAATGCCTACTTATCCTTACTTCCGGTGGTTGGTGAATCTGCAAAGCATGTTCTAGTTTCCTACCGTTTCTTATTTCAGGATAATATACCTCAGATTTCAACTCCGCAAATATCATTATGATTACTAATTATTATTACCGTTAAAATTATACGTTTAATTCTGTATTTATTTATTTTATTAATTCCTCATATATTTCATTATTATTACTCTTTTCTTTATTTTTCTTTTATTATTCCCATACCCATTAATTTTTAACTTTGTTACTGATCCTTAGCTTATAATTTATTATTTTAGTTATTATATTTTATATAAATTCTTTTAGGGCAGATCACCATTGCTGTGCAGCTCTTAAAGTAAAGTAAAATAAGTAAATAGTTGCCTACCTTTTAATGAGGGTACAATGATGTGCTGTTCTTAGTAAATAAATGAAGATATGACATATACTACTAACAATGCAAACTCAGGTCTCTAACTATCGTCGTAGAAGTAATGACAAATCTTAATAAAGACGATTTTCATACATTTTTTACGTAATTCTAGTGATTCAAGTGGTGGAAGGGTCCTAAATACAATAAACACTTACTGACACAAACCATTAATGAGTCTTAATATTGATATTTACAAAAACTATATTAAAAACTTTTAAATTGACATTAAGACAAATGTAACAAAATATCTTGAAATGAACATAACCTGATAAAGAGGAAAGTAGAGAATAAATTCTACCTCTAGAGGGTCTGAAGGAAAAGCTGAATACAAAAGCAGAAATTTAATTCAGTGTGAGAGATAGAATTTCGTTTTCCTGATAAGGAGAATTCTCTCTTTTTGTCCGGCTCTTCATCGCCATAACTTCATTAGCAGTCAGTTGCATATTAATGTGTGTATGTGTTTGTAGATTGAAGTTCTAGTACTTACTTTGAAAAATTCCGGTGAGATTAAAAGAAGCATTCTTGAAAAATCATAAATGTTGCTTGGAAGTTTAGCCACATCTACAGACTCCGATGCCCTTTTAACCTTAGAATGACACACTTCAAAAAGTCAACCTTATCTGACACAATGGGGTGTGGTACACCCCAACATATAAATTGATGTAAAATATAAGTGATAAGACCTGCAATGCTTATAATGTATTTTAAAATATCTAAGTAGTCTAGGAAACAAAAATAAATCATTTCCAAATGAATTATGTTCAGATATATTTCCAAAAATCTCGATAATGGAAAATTTAACAGTCCAACTAGCTGCAAAATAAAAATAAAAAAAAATTTCTTCCTAAATAACAACATTACTTGTATGGGTCTCAAACATAAAAATATTAAGTAAAAGATAACGTGGCATAAAACGTGGCAGAAAAGTCATGATCTACTATATATTTGTCAAATACCACTCACTCACTCATCTATCAACGCCCAGCCCAAACCGCTCGACAGAAAATTTTGAAATTTTGCATGGACACTCCCTATATAACGCAGGCGCTCGCTAAGAAAGGATTTTTTGATATTCGTATTTTTAAGCATTTTTAGGGGGGTTTAAAGTTTGAGTTGGTTAGAGAAGGCAAGCCTAGGCAGCCTGCGTTGCTAGGACGATAAAGAACAGCTGTTACCTTACATTATCTATCTCCTAGTTTTATTTCTAATTGAGGTTAATTTCAACTATGATGGCAGACCTTGAATTACTAGAAATAAACTGTCCCTCATAGAGTTTTAATTGCGTTTCTTTACTGCCTGTCCCCGTCAGATAGGATTGCCATATTTTTGGAGAGTTAAACCGAGACACATTAATATGGGATGGGCATACCAGGGGGGGGGGGATAAAAAGAGTACAAATTATAAGCAAAATGGCTGGTGAGTTTTAAGCCTAGCAACTAACGGGAAGGGGGAATCCTAAACTGTTAGTCTACCTAAACCTTAAAAATAAAAAGGGAACTTTTTTTGCTACTTGATTCTCTTAAAACAATCTCTCAGCCAAATAGTAGTGTCTGGCAGCTGGCAGCGCTGTGCAGGTAGTTCCAGCGTTTTACAGTTAGATTACTTCTCATTTCTTTGACACTGTGAGCAGTAGTAAAAATGTTAATTGTAGAAAAGTAACCGATTTAAAAAAGATTCTTATAAACATGAATTCATTACTTTTTACATCTTATAGCCTTTTCCGGGACATTGATAAAACTGGGCGGGACACCGAAACAATTGCAAAATACCGGGACAGTCCCGGTCAAACCGTGATGTATGGCATATCCTTAGGTTTTCCGGGCGAGGTAATAATATCCGGAACCCTTGCCTCCTCGCCTATAACCTTGGTAATACTCGTAAACATATTGGGTGTTACCATATGACTTCTTGGAAACATAAACTTTTAAATTTTAAAGCCCATTGAATAAAATATAGTATCACGGGAACCGTGCTGTAATAAACTGCACAGAATTGTATAGTAACGTAATTTTAATGAAACATTATTTAACGCAATAAAATAACTACTTATCTGCCGTGACGAAGCACGGGTATTCAGCTAGTATAGTAATAAAATACATAATGGTTGCCCTGAAGGGACCTCTGTCACTCACTGCACTGCAGACATCTTGCTGGCCTGTACTCGTTGCAAATAGCTCTCTTTCATTGCAGACATGTAAATTTGTCTTTCTATCCTTCACCCTTTCACAAAACCAACTCCTTTTATGTTTTTCTTGCCTCTAAAGGCCAATAATTGCTTATCACAAGAATCATTTCAAAAGGGGTATAATATTTTTCAAAATTGTTCATAAAAATTTCCCATATGTCTCTAATAGGTGTCATTTTGTCGCTAGGCTTCTTCTCTTGTCTTGTCAATTTATCATCAAATCTCCAGCAGTAGTAGAGGAAGCTGAACCTATTCATGGGCATGACGTGTCGAAATAAAGGATGGCCTATTTTTATATAGGAAACTCTTCTAATGAGACTTTATGGGATTTATTCTCTACTGAAATATATAAGAATCCAATAAATTCCCGGATCTCTACCTGATCAGTATCTTTTTTATATGTCTGAACAGAATTGATCACGTCCCGCCTTCTAAGAATTTCTACGTTTGTACACTTAGTTATTTCACAGATAATATCTGGTGTAAATAAGAGGTTCCTTGTCTCCGAATGGTTGGAAATATCTTTAGCAGGGCCCTTAGGCCCAAATAAATGTCTTATTATATTATTTTGTTTTCTTCTGCCACTTCTCGTAGTCTGTCGAACAGTTACACTAACGACACACTGGGGTGTGAGATACCCAGAACACTTACTCAAACGACACACTGGGGTGTGAGATACCCCAAGACTACTTCAGATTACTACAAATAGCAAAAAAAGACTGTCGCATGGCAGATTATGATTAGAATCGATTATGTCATGCATGAAGGTTATTTACATGGCGGGATTTGGCAATAGAGCTACACACATAGGAATTATTCAATATTTAAACATTCCTGGGGTGTGTGACACCCCAGTGTGTCGTTCTAGGGTTAATCAATTCAAAACCTGCTTTAAACACAAATATCAAAATAATGCCTCTCCACTCAGATTCGACTAGCTGGACATCTAGAGACTAGCTTTTTCACCAAAAAAAATTATTTTATAACTCCCATAAATTTACTTTCATAGCATCTGAGCCTTGTCCAGCTGAGCTAATAGTAATATAGTATTACATATTTTACTCAAATGCTCAATCCTCCAGGGTTTATTATAATTAGAGCCCGGAAGTTTGGCAAAATGCCTTTTTTTTTAATGAATGGATATATTGAAGAATCAGATAGAAATAAATATGTTTCCGTGCACTTAGGAAGTGTAGAGACAATTTTTATTTTGCCTTTTTTGCCTATTTTGGCTATTTTAAGATTTAAAGCCTTTTTTTGCCTTTTATGCTCGTTCTGCAATTTTTTTCTGCGATTTAAACATTTTAAAAAGCACATAACGAATTTCGAATTTCAGTTCGTCGAAAGCAAAAAAGGTTTCACAAATTAAATTACATTTTGCCGTCACAAATATCAATTCGAAAGCTTATTTTCCCAACCCGTGGACTGACCCTTTGTAAATAACAGAGCCTTCCTTGGTAGAAGGAAAGCACAAGCATAATGAATAGCAGGAAAGAGAGAGGATGAGAGAAGTACCTTTCCTTCCTCACACCTCTTTTGCTGTGACAATGGTATAGTTATCTGGTATTCCGGATTTCGAAATGATAAGATAATGCAGAGGAAGTTTTTCTATGATGAAAAACATTTTTTCTTAGAAGGTCTATGAGAGTTGATACTTTGAAAAAGCATCTTTTTGTTGCTTGTAACAAGGGAATGCAAGAGTAAGTACACTAATTCTGTGATAAATTGATAATAAAGAAATGAATGAGTATTTAAAATACATATTCTCATTAATAATGAGTGAGATTCCTCTTTGCCTTCACTCCTAATAAATGCCTATTTTAATTACAGTACTGCCTATTTTCAGTATATCAAATGCCTTTTTCCCTGCTTATTTTAACCAAAAATAAATGCCTATCTTCCGGGCTCTAATTATAATCTACCCAGCAGTCGCGCTGGCGCTCTGTGTGCCATGAAATTTCTTACCATTTCGCCTGGTAAGAAATTTCCGGGAAACCCTACAGCCCACAGACCTCAGGTATGCCAAGGAAAAACCCTACCACGCCTTGGTGTTCTACCCTTTCACGCATTCCTCAGTTCTAGCTTGTAAACCGTTTGAACAGCTTGATGGCGCACACAGTTTTCCGCACGACCAATTCAAGAATCTTGCACTTCAGCTAAGGAATGAAAATTTCCACTCCAGAGCAAGCATTCCGTCACTTCCCTCCGTCAGAAAACAATTTGTGTTAAGAAAATTCCTAAGGAGTCAAGAAGCAACAATGGTAAAGCCACCACCAAAGAAAAATAATGGGCGATGTCATATTTGTGGACGATTAAAACATATAAACTCCACAATAATGTGTAATACATATAATACATTTACAAGTAAGAACATGTAAAACTAGAACCAATTTGTATTTAATCCAGTGAAAGTGCATTTAATTACCATATATTTCTACGTTTATTTAAATATCTTTTAATGTTAAAACAATTTTTAATGTGTGCTCCAGACATTAATATTGATAATTATTAAAATTTTAGTCTTGTTGGAAAGTCAATAATTTATTAAAAAAAAATTTAAAAAAAAAAAAAAACAGTTATATGCAATAAAGTTTTAAAAGGTAAAATGTGCTTATTTACATTACCATTTATATATCTGTTTACAATAATGACTTAAATAAAATAATTAATATTTAAATTTTAACGTCCATTTATTATTAACTACGAATTTTAAATAATTAATATAATAGTGATGAAAATCATAAATAAATAGACGTTTAAAACTGAATATCACGAAAATAAACACGATGGCGCACTAAGTGAGCCGCGCGATGGCCCGTCTTCCAAGAGTGGGTGCGACTACTGGAAGTGTAAAATCGTCAGTCGAATTTCACAACCGCGTAAGTCAATTTCCCTAACTATTCAGGAGAGCAATGCAACTTTAATGATATGTAACTTGGAAAAATGCAATTCGCCAAAGATGCGATCCATAAAACCAATGATAATAATAATAAAATGCAACTTATGAGGATTTCCGACTTAAGACATATTTTCGGTAACATTTAAACGAAAAACCTTGTCTGAATGGCCTCTAATAGATGACAGAGAAATGCGGTTGTGCACGATCGTTTGAAAGCAGGTTTTACGCGGAAGTAATAGTCAATTTTATCGCGTTTTTTTTTTTGTTTTTTTTTAAAATCTATTATCATCAGGTCCGGGAAATATTCTAACGATACCAATAACTGAATCCCGATGATTTGCAGAGGAAATGAGCAAGACCAAGTTGTAACTACTTTCTGGAGAAAATTAACTACTTAATAATGAATATAAAAGAATCTAGTGAAATAATTAATGCTCAATATTTAAATAATACATTATCAATTGTAGTAATTAATATAGGTAGCTTTTATGTATGTTGATCTCAAGGAAATAAAGTCTATTCTATTGTAAAAATAAATATTTATATTAGCATCTGCCTTATAAATTCAACATTAAAAGGGGGACTTTGATTTAAATTCAGAATAGCGATCAGGAGAAAATATACAGAATCTGTGATTGGACGAGAGAAATGTAAAAATCCCAAATAAAGCAATATTTTCGGCAGATAATTTGCATAACGAAGAGAAAAGTGAAGCTCTGACATTTCCATACGAATCACGAAATACACATAAATTTTCGTACCAATGTATCGCGCCTTAATTGCGTTATTTTCATCGTGCTACACTTGTGTTAATTGCGCACTTTAAAGGCAATGCGCATCGTATGAACGATTTTCCTAAAGCCTGATTGAACACAAACACACACACACACACACACACACACATATATATATATATATATATATATATATATATATACACATATTTTTAGATGGAACGGCATTTTTCTCCAGCGGTGGTACTCCTCCGCACTTCTAATGAAGTGGAATAATATTCCCTCCGTCAGAGTTCCCCGTGGGAATAATATTCCCTTGGCTACCACCGAGGAAGAAACAAGTACCTGGCTGAAGAAGATGGAGATGAATCCATCGAAATATTCCGGGAAGAAGTGAGGAGGAGTACCACCGCTGGAGAAAAATGCCGTTCCATCTAAAAATACTATCCCAGCGACGAAAAATAACATCAAACATATATATATATATATATATATATATATATATATATATATATATATATATAGAGAGAGAGAGAGAGAGAGAGAGAGAGAGAGAGAGGGAGGGTGTTTGAGAGCTTGTGTACTATTTTCATATCATTCATTGGTGACATATTTTATTTTATTTATTTCACTTGTGTGAAGAATGGAAATAGGAATTCGAAAACTCAAAAGTAGATAATTGATGACAAGAGAACATCTTCAAAATGTCTAAGGTTTTATAGGACAAAATATTATATTTGCAGTGATCGACCTATCGAGAAGTACTTTAGAAACGTTTTTTGGACGCTTTCGAATGGCTGCAGTCGAAGTACCACGATTTACTAACAGTTGCAGAAATGTTTTAGAAAATCCTAAAACTGCCCATTTCTGAAACCAAATAAAGTCCAACTCGCAGGAACTGCGTCATCATAGCGTGGTTCCGTTCTTATCCCTAGTCTAATTTGGAATGATTAAAATAGAAACAGTTATTATTTTGGTTCGACCTTCCTTGAAGAGGTTTTATGGCGTTACCTCACAGGGTCGGCCAGCCTCCACAATCCAATTCTAGAGATACTTATTTCACAAGGTTCAATGAATTGAAAAATATCAAAACGTTTCACATTTTCTTGTGTTCTTCTACTATAGTAATAATTCTACAAATAAATGCAATTAAAAAAAAATGCCACCAGCAGTAGTTGAAAATAATCAAAAGGCGTCTTCGAATCTCTCTCTTGGAAAGCTATATTTCTAACAATAAATTTTCTTTCTTATTTGACTTATCCTGTTTTATTGTTAAATACTTTCTCCTACTATAAGCAATTAAAAAAAAAAACAAGAAATAAAAACAGACAAAAAGAACCGTTCATATATACGAAATCAATTATTTCAAAGTTTTAAGCACTTATTTCTCCCGAGGAATGATAGCCACGTAGTTTTTTGCCCTAAAAAAACAACACCTAATCTAACCCAACCCTAACCCTATTGTCCAATTGACAACACCTAATCAAAACTTTCTTTTGAATCTTTTTTGTAGACCATTTAGTAAGCTTTCGAATGGTAACCTTCCGCTTACCAAGATTCTCAACCGTTTTCGAGATATTAAGGAAAATATACTAAGTTCCCAAAACCTTTCATGCCTATAAATAAAATATTTTATTCTAATCCTTTCTTAACTCCAAACGTAACGAAAATTCAAACACCATTGTTTATATAAATTTCAAACATGCAGAAAATATTTTAACTGAATCCCATGATTCAAAGTACCCAAACTAAAGACTTGATTCAACAACTATTTTTCCACTTTTCTCGAGAACGGTTAAAGATATCGCCTTAAAAATGGCCCCATTCGTTTTCCTAGGTCATGAGTGGCCTGGGTGCAGTTTCTCTGATTATCCGGGCACCCGTTAATCTAATCTAATCTCGGGTTAACGTTAACGAAGGGCAATTTGTACCGTATATTTTCAGTTTTTAAAATTTTCAACACGTACGTAAAGACATGGTGGGGGGGGGGCATGTGCGCATTTAATAGTTCGAAAGTCTAAAAACTGACCTTCTTCATAGCACAGGAGAAACCTTTGAGCCCTTAGCTCAAACTGAAAACACGTTTACTTCACAAATGTTTGTAATTAACAGGCAGGCTACATGAAGATTTGAAGATATTTTCTTAAAATTCTTTTATAAATAGATCTTTTTTTTATAGATTTTTTTAGAAATGATAAACCCATAAAGAACTGAAAATATAAACCTTAAGAGTATGGATTTGTATAATATCCAGAGCTTGGTCCGAGACAAGGGTTATATTGTTTCAGGATTATTCATTGTATCCCACTTCATTCCAGCCGACAGGATCCTAATCCTTTCGGGTCATGGCTGGGGCTGTTTTCACATCCAATTGTCAGCTTCATTGTCAATATGGAGGGATTAGTCCCTCTATATCCCGCCAAGCTTGCTTTTCAGAAGGGAGCCAAGCAGAATTGGGTGCTTTAAGCTCCATATGCCTTTCATATGTGGAATTATTTCTTCTAGATTTTATGTCAAAGGGTTAATAACTTGCAAAAACCTAGTTTAGACCATCTTAATATTTGTTATCAAGCCTAAGAAGACGGCAACTCGCAGGACTTTAGATGCCCGTGAAGTGGAGCCCGTTTTGCTCAGCTCTCCTGGTTCCACAGGACTGCATTAAAATAGCTGCGCCTCCTCCGTCCGTCTGTTCTCATTTCTCCTAATAAGCTTTATTTGTTTATTTCTTCATAAA
The DNA here is from genome assembly GCA_946811695.1 of Gonocerus acuteangulatus. Taxonomy (NCBI): domain Eukaryota; kingdom Metazoa; phylum Arthropoda; class Insecta; order Hemiptera; family Coreidae; genus Gonocerus; species Gonocerus acuteangulatus. The sequence continues at coordinate 15,249,388 of OX328129.1, read as the reverse complement.
GTCGAGATCTGATTCAGTGACCAAGTGAAGTGTTAAGAATGGCTTTCTCTTCCTTCAAGTGCGACAATTTTCTGTCACTCACCGATCTCTCTTCGTCTCCAGCCACTGGTCGGGGCAGAAGGGAGCTTGTGTAGGCCTCCATCTCAACGTCATCTGAGCGTCCTTCTGCCGTTAATCGAGGATGAAGTATGTTGTATCATTCATCATATTACGAGATGTATTTATAAACAGGATGTAATAATCAATAAAGAAATATATCTATCTATCTATCTATATATATATATATATATATATATATATATATATATATATATATATATATATATATACAGGGTGTCCCGTAAATGTCTAGTCATATTGTGAGGGGTGATAGAGGACCCTTAGCGGAACAAAAAATGTTCTATGACGATTTCCCGAATTCTCGCCCATAAGGGAGAAAACGTCGTTTTTTTCGAGTCAAACGTTACTCCTCAATGGGCAGGATCTGAGATTTCCTGGTTTTAGAAAAACTTTCTCATTTAACCAGCTTTCCATTCATATATCACAACCCTGTGTTATTGAAGTATTTGAACAATTTAAGAACAAAAGTTTTTAAAAAAAACATTGATCCGTGAAAAGAAAATTATATTTTTTTCTTCAGTTTATTCAAAAATCTGAAGAGAAATATTTATTTTTATAGTGGTTTTCATAAACATTAAGTAAATATTTACTTAAAACAATAATAATAAAATTACTTCCACAAATATAAAAAAATATCCTAAAACAGTAAATAAATAAAATACACATTTATTTTGAATTTCTTAATTACAGTAACTAATACTGGGTCCAGGAGATGGCCATTAATGAACCCCAACCATACATTAACCTCAAAAATTACTATTTCTTACCTATATCACGCATTTGAACACATTTTTACAGGTATTTATATTTAGAAAACTAATGCTTTACCTTAAATTGATACTGATGGCTACGCTTGTGAAACTCACTGGGATTCTCATGAGCCCATGCGTTTTTGTTGTGCTAATTAAAAATTCTATCCCTCATAAATAAGATGTACATAGTCCTGTAAAAATGCGTTCAAATGCGTGATCTAGGTAAAAATAATAATTTTCGAGGTTAATGTATGGTTGGGGTGCCTTAATGGCCACCTCCAGTATTAGTTACCTGAATTCAAAATAAATGTGTATTTTATTTATTTACTGTTTTAGGATATTTTTTTATGTTTACAGAATTAATTTTTTTCATTGTTTTAAGTAAATATTTACTTAATATTTATTCAAACATTTATAAAAATAAATATTTCTCTTCAGCTTTTTGAATAAACTAAAGAAAAAAATAGAACTTTCTTTTCACAGAACCATGTTTTTTTTTAAACTTTTGTTCTTAAATCGTTCAAATACTTCAATAATATAGGGTTGTGATATATGAATGGAAAGTTGGTTAAATGAGAAAGTTTTTCTGAAACCCGGAAATCTCAGATCCTGCCCATTGAGGAGTAACACTGAAAAGAAATATCAATAAAATGTCAGTAAATTTAGAATAGCTTTCTTTTGGTAATATATACATACTTACATTCATTCATTTTTACGTTTACTTCCAAATAGTCTTATAGTAAATGTTCTCAGCTTTCGATTGGTGTCACTCCCTTTCTAGTAGTACCACCTGGGACGGATCTACAACGAATATTCTTCTAAAAACCACGTTTGTCTCGAAAAAACAATAAAACGACGTTTTCTCCCTTATGGGCGAGTATTCGGGAAATCGTCATAGAACATTTTTTGTTCCGCTAAGGGTCCTCTATCACCCCTTACAATATGACTAGACATTTACGGGACACCCTGTATATATATATATATATATATATATATATATATATATATATATATATATATATATATATATATAAGCGAAAAATCAGACAACGAAGGGCATTAAGACTATTTTCTTCAGTTTTTAATGGTCAATAAAACAACGGTTGAGTAATGTTTAGAAACCTATTTTCAAAACAGCATGACGACGAAGCTCTATTCCTGGTTGGGTTTCTTTTCCACTTGTACCTGTGAAGGAGTACTTGTCACACGTCATTAAGACTGCTTAGTGGAAATAGCACATACGATATCAGGGATTTCATGCTATTGTAGTCAGAAAGGTTGGTTACACTAGCCAGAATTATAGCGATTCCCTAAGTAATTGAACAACTTGACCGAAGTTATATTCGGGTAGATACTAATTATTAACCTGAAAAAAAAAAACAAAAAAAAAACAACGTAATTGTTTATATGGTTCGTTCACAGCAGTATTCCCCCCCCCCCGGTGTATCGACTGCTGAGGTCATTAGCACCCTTCTTGTAAGTCACAGCAGTTATATAGGGAATGAAACAATGCGAGTACAGGCTGTTCATATATTGTTCCTACTAAATGGACATTGAATGCATTCCTATGTTCTTATACACCAGAGGTCTCAGGCTAGAGGTCTAAGGATGGATGTTGGATGCGTTAATCATTACTTGAGATTGCAGACATGACTGCAGTAGGGAGAAAAATTTTAAACAGACGTTTTTCAGTAAACATTAAATTCCCCAGACAGGAGTACAGTAGGAAGAAAATTTTGTACAGGCGAATGATGGTAAACAGTATAGGTCCCAGCATGACTGCTGCGAGACTCCAATCGTATGGTAGTAAACAGTAGAGGTTTCAGACATCCCTGCTGCGATACTCCAGTCGTATGGTAGTAAACAGTAGAGGTCCCAGACATGACTGCTGCGAGACTCCAGTCGTATGGTAGTAGACAGTAGAGGTCCCAGACATGACTGCTGCGAGACTTCAGTCGTATGGTAGTAAACAGTAGAGGTCCCAGACATCCCTGCTGCGAGACTCCAGTCGTATGGTAGTAGACAGTAGAGGTCCCAGACATCCCTGCTGCGAGACTCCAGTCTTATGGTAGTAGACAGTAGCGGTCCCAGACATGACAGCTGCGAGACTCCTGTCGTATGGTAGTAAACAGTAGAGGTCCCAGACGTGACTCCTGCGAGACTCCAGGAGTTAATTACTTTTCCCACTTTAATCATCAACGTGAAGTGAAAATTGGCCGTGAGATGGGACGACATCCCCTACGACTATTCCGAGGCGATGGACTACCTGGAGAAATTACTCCCCTAACACGGGGGTATTGATTTTATACCCTAACTAGCTAGGGGCCGTTAACGGGAGAAGAACCCTAATTGGCCAATTTAGGCCCTTTTATGGTGAATACCCAATAAATTTGGGCCTCACTGAATTCCACCAACTTAACTAAGTTGGGCACGATGTAGGCTTAATACTTACTTATTATATATATTACATTGTGTAACATCATAAATATTACGCCAGACATAACAATTATATTAAGAACAATAGTGTTTATATAATTTTTATGGTAAACGCTTACTATTCATTTTCACAAAAGATTTACATAAAAGAATATCAATAATTGAAGGGGTCGGGGAAAAATAGTCGCAAGCAACATTTTTAACAAAGCTTAACTTTGGTTTCTATATGTTGGATATTATGTGGGACTGTCAGTCTATAATGATGCTACTAAGATATGACTAGAAAGTGATCTGTATGCTACTTAATCTTCTTACCCCTAACCATGTAAACTGATAGTACTTATAGCAGCTACAGGTAAGGTTTATTAAAAATGTTGCTTGGCCCTATTTTGCCCCGAACCCTTCAATAGTTAGTGTCCTTTCTAAGCATACAGTCCTTCTTCGTGTAATGTTCTTTTTCTCTTTCATTAAACTAAGAAAATACCGTAACTTCATTCGTCTCATCCACTGTGTTGTATGCATAGTTTGACCAAATTTACTTACTGTACATAATTGTACAGATTGTAATTTTTCAAAAGATATACAAAAAAAAAAAAAATATTGCCGTAGAGGTATCTAGTCTTTGACCTCCCGCCTCCTGATTTGTACCTACTCGTATTAAAGACCGCCTGGGCCTAGGCTAAGCCCGGCTCCAGGAGCAGTCAAGGACCCCACCTCCAACCCTTGGGTAATAAAAGAAGATAAAATGTTTAAGTCATAACACGATTTTCGAGCTCATGGCGTCCAGAATGTTGACTGTTTTACCATTGGGAGAGACTCACATAATTATTTGATCTGCAAGCCTCTATAAATGTTAAAGATGGTTATTTTTAGCACTTTACTCCGAAGGGAAGTCGCTATTGAGGTTGCACTCATGACGGAATTTTTGAAAAATTTCTTCGAATCTTTATCGATCCTACATAGTAGACATTGAAAATGACCCCAGTTCAAATTTATATATATATATATATATATATATATATATATATATATATATATATATATATATATATATATAGTTATATATGTGTCCGTTAACACGATACAGGCCAGAGTTTTTTTTTTTTCGCCACAAAACTTGCAATGTAGTATTCATTTATCAAACGATTGAACTAGTTCGTTAACCAATAAAATCGGTCCATGTGGAGGGGGGGGGGTTACTCCGGAGCCAAATTTGTTATAAAAGTAAACTAAATCGGTTGACTAGAAGGGGGGTTTACTCCGGACAGGAATTACTAATTTCCTTGTACCGGTAATTTCTGTTGTATTGTAACGAAACTCTTTATACGTCCTGGCTATCTAATGAGGAAGACCTGTTGTGAAAATGAACTAAATCGGGCTATCTGAAGGGAGGGGGGTGTTACTTTGTACTATGTTTGAATTGAATTCTTCCGCCAAACGTAGGTTCGCGAAACTCATCAAGATCAATAGATAAAATGTGAAGCTTTGTGTACTTATTACGTAGTGTAGTACCACGCATACACAAAACTCTGGAAGGAAATTAATTGCAAAATTAATAATTGAAACAGCTGCTGATAAAAATTGCAAAAGAGTAGAACAATAATTGTTTTTTTTTGTTTTGTTTTTTACGGTGCATCTACAACTTGGCCATTAGTGCCGGGCTATCTATAGGTTGCCACCCTTTATAATGCCAACAGCACGTGGTCGGTCACCCATTCAGGTACTGACCACGCCCGACGTTGCTTAACTTCGGTGATCTACGGGAACCGGTGTATTCAACGTGGTTATGGCCGTTGGAAATAATAATTGTTGTTTTTATTTTATTTATCTACATAGGTTATTTTAAGCGAATTATTCAGGAATGCACTCGACACTACCCAATTCTGAGGAACGTGCTTAGTTATGCAGTTCCAACGTGACGGACTGTTATTTAGTATAATCGGTGATGATTGAGAAATGTTTTGCCTGAATATAACCTCAATAGCTACGGAATAAGGCAAAATTCTCACTTCGAATAGTCAATACTATAAGAAGTTGTTTTATTGATGAAATAATATTAAGCAGAACTCAGAAGAAGCTAATAGCTCATGCCAGGCAGAAATATCGGCAACGAGGTATAAACAGTTTGACAAGACAAGCCCACGCAGCTTGTTGCCTCGGAATAACTATAACTTAAGCAGTTCGACTTACACAGCATGATTGGCAGCCACTCTTCCTCCAATAATGCTTAGCGATAAATCAACCATTCAGCCAGATGGTTTGTTTTCTAACATTCAATGAGTTGATTTCAGAGGCCAATCAGTGCTTAAGAGTAATGGATTCGGTCTATCCATAGACCTACTTGGCAGAATCTTAGATGGTTATTAAGCACTCTTTGCTACGAGATGCTGTAGACAAGCTGCAAGTAGATCTTAATAAAATCAATGCTTGGGCCGCAACTAATAAGCTTTCCCTGAATCCAGACAAATCAAAAGCCATTGTTATAGGCTCCCAATCCCTCATAAGTTCTAATTCCCCTTTTCCAGCCCTTTACCTTAACAGCATCCCTATAAAATATTGTAAATCAGTTAAAAATCTTGGGATCATATTTGATCAGAACCTTTCCTGGAAAAATCATATTTCCCAAATTTCCCGTCGGTCCATATTTATCCTGAGACAGCTCAACCTCTCCCGCCATCTCCTGCCAACAAAGACCCGTCAACTCCTCGTAACCTCCCTATTATTCCCCCAGTTTGACTATGGTTGTTTGGTGTACGGTGGACTTTCTGGCGATCTCGAGGCAAAACTCAAACGCCTCATGAACTGTTTCATTCGTTTTATCCTCGGGATCCCCAGAGACTCCCACATATCACATTTCTAACAGGAGCTAAATTGGCTATTCCCTCTTTATCGTCGTTTGTACTTCCTCGGCTCAGTCCTTTACCAAGTAATTCAATCCCGAAGACCTTCTTATATTTTTCAACTTCTTAAATTTAAATCCTCGGTTCACTCTCGTAACACCCGATCTCGTCCTTCCGATCTTTATATTCCTTCCTACAGCAATATTCGAAAAATCATTCGTCACCCGTGCCACCTCGCTATGGAATTCCTTGCCTTCGTTTGTCCGCCATTCTACCAACCTAGAAACCTTTAAATCCCGACTCTTCCACCACCTTCTATCCCTCCAAGTTTTACCCAACCCCTAGTCTATATTGAAGCTGTACACTATATATTAATACTGATAGCATTTATAAGTTTTTAAGTTTATACGTAAAATTCAAAATTATTTTGTAATTTCAAAATTATTCCTATGGGACTTCTGTCCCGGGATAAGAATAAGTTTTCTGGCAGAAATAACAACGATTATGTTTACTAAAATTAATTGAACAAGGTGGATAGAATACAAAGACGGATAGACCCTTCCAAATTTCTACATTCGTTAAATAATTACTGATCCAAAGTATAGTACAGTATACTCTCCCTTATCCGGCCTTCTCTTATACGTCGCTCTCTCTAATCCTGTCTCCGAGAGGAATGAGTGACGGATCTCGGAACTCGCCGAAGACAGACAGGGTTAAGGGTTCCTAGAAAACCATCCTTCCTTGAATGGAAATCAAAGAAGCCATATAGGTTTCGTTTTAGACCAGGAACTTGTGTTTATACTAAGGCACCTGCAGCTGAAACGACTGATTTTAGCCAGTCTAGTTCGAACATTCTTCGCCAGTGGAGTGCAAGTTTTCTACGTAATTTTACTAATGTGTACCGCAAATATTTTTATATCTTCAAGAATAAGGTTTTTCAAATACACCAGTGACCGTTTCTAACTAAAATCTCTAATCCGGCGCTTTCTCTAAATTAGATAAATCGTTAAAGAAGAAATAACTAGAGCTTCCATGGTTTTGTGTATCGCTGAACTCGGTCTGTTTCAGCACATCGGCGTAAAATCAAGGTAATTTCAAGGATAAATATGTTAATTTTGCATGAAATAAATCTGCAGTCAAAATTCTTTTATTTTTTTTTTTGCAATATAGACATATTTTTCCTTTATCGGCACGATGTGCCATTGGGGTGAAAAATACCTCGGATTCGAATTCAGCGACCCTCAAAACCACGGAAGCTCTATTTATTTCTTCGTAAACAATTTCATACGAAATTTGACCTTGAAATGCTCTTAAACCTAACGTGATGCGGTGAAACGGACTCCGGATTCGGATTCATCGTGTCGAAATACATAAGAATATATGTATGGTGTACTTTTTGTGTGTGTGCCGGTGTAATTATTGAAGGAAAATGTCCTTTTTGTAATACTTGCATACTTGTGGATATTTTTATCAAGGATTTGAATACTATCGAAGCCGCAGGCTCTCTGATGTTATCTGGTGTTCTTGTGCAAAGAAAGGCTTTGCAAGGAGATGTACTGATCCTATTTTGGAATCGAACGATTTTTTAATCACATTTTCGCGAATGGTGCAAAAAAATATTATGGGCTTGGGAAAAGTAATTTCAGTACAAGATGGCTTTCAGAGTTTCTACTTGAGTGAATTTGGTTCCAATTTTCCACAAGAATATCGTCCCGCCTAGATAGTACGTAGATAACGAATTTAGGCTGATCCTTAATGGTTCATCAAGGACTAATCGCATACTCCTTGGTCCTTTGTGACGGTCGCTAATGCTCTAAGCCGGGACCGGCACTTAATTGCGTCCTCAAGGACTCGTCGACTTGAAAGGGCCGAAGCTCATCTCTGGAACGCAGCTGAATAACCACAAGTTTCCAGCTCAAGGTTCTGCCATTTAGTCGAGCTTTGTTGAACGTTCCCTAATGGACGGATAGTTCAACATGGTGAATGTTCGAAACTTGTTGTACTCCCTGGATTTTGAACCTGGGAATTTCTTACCAAAAATCAATATAATTTTCAGGACCTTAGAAGAGTAAGGGCGAATCAGAAAAATCGATTTTTTTTTAGCATAAATATGCTTTAGCGATGACTAAACTGAAAAAAAAAAAGTTACAAAAAAGTGTCACAAAAAAGTGAACGATGGCGTTCGCGCATGCGCGGTGGGAATGTACGAAAAAGGAGGCTGTATGTTATAAAGTACATTACATAGGTTTGTCGGGCGGACTTAAAGCATATTTATATTCCTGAATTTGAGCAAAAGGTCTAATCGAATTTTTTTTTATTTTCTGATTCAGAATGATGTAGGTAACATGACGCTTCGCCTTGTTTCTGTGGTTCGCCTTTGGTTCTCTCATAGTTTCAACTTAAAATGAATAGCAGTATCATCATAAAGAATTCAGTGTCCTATTTCAAGGGCAAATCCCAGGCTGAAAATTCCCTCCAAGCATTCTGTAAATCACTCGTAAAAACTATAATTAAAACATTTAATTTCAATTGCTTTCTTTTTCAATCAGAGTTATGAACGAGCCATCCATAGAGTAAACATTCGTCCTTGCTATCCTGAAGCGCTTCAAGTACTTTGACCCCGATTTTCCAACATCCAAAATTCGTGATTCCCCCTTTCTCTTCCAAGGTCCTGATATGTGAATCGGCACGACTTTAAATATTTCTATTGTCATTTGGAGTCTCATAAAATGAACATAAACCTACGCCATACACTTTCACACTTTTTATTTCTCTTCCCTACATGTTTCGCGCCATTTTGGCGCCTCTTCGAACATAATCTACACGTACATAGATGAAAGCAGAGACAAGCCTCTGCTCCAAAAAACCTTCTGTTTCAGATATAATGAGATTCAACATATCTTAAAAGCATCAGACACAAATACTGACCTAAGGCATAATTTTCCTCCTTGTGCATTTAAAACACATACATCATGGTCAAAATTATCCCAGCTCAAAATTACTCAACTATTTTTTATGAGCTCCACAATATAGGATATAAGCTCATGAAACTCATGATTTCAGTAATTCATAAATAAAAACAAAATGTTTTTTTTCTTAAAATAAATAGTTCTAATAAAATGAAGTATGGAATTTGAAAAATAAATAAATAATAACAGGACATTGCAGCTAAAGGCAATCATTTTAATATTTAACTATTGAAATAACATATATTTCCGCTTATATGGTGATTTTTATATTTGTATTGATTATTTTAGTGGCTATTCCATGAAACTTATGAAAATGGTATAATACATTTTAAACAGTTTACTCGATAAAATTTAGCCTGGGTATAAATAAATAAATATAAAGGACAGTTTCTATATAAGGAAATTTAAAATAAATATCACTCAGACTTACTAAAACTTACTGATGGATCTAAATCAGGTAATGGCGAGGGAGGATCAGTTGTAAATTCCAAATAGAATTAATGACAAATGTATCTTTACAGCTGAGCTCTATAACATTGTTATCGGCCAAAACAACACTTCCAGGAGATAAAAACAGTATGCGAATCACTGCAGTGACTCAATGTACACTCTGCAGGCACTAGGTGACACATATTCCAGTAATTATTGACATTTTCAAACCTATTCACTCACCATAACAATAATAATAATATACGAGCTGCCTATTCAGCAAAAATTCGGAGACTTCTGCTGCAAAACTTGCTACAAAAAAAAAAAAAAAAAAGAAAAAAAAAAGAAAGGATTTCCTCATAAAAACAGCTCATCGTTTCACCATTTGGAGTACATAATTTTAAAGGTTCTTAATAAAAAGCAGGTACTTAGGTTACAAGGTTCATAATAATACACGTAACAAATCTTCCTTTAAAAAACTTCACTATCCTAAAATCATCAAATTAGGTCGGAGGGAGAATCAAAATCTTAATTAAAAAAAAAAAAAAAGGAAAGGACGAGTTCGATCATCAGATCCTCCAAAATATTGGTTCATCAGGAATGGTTTTTTAGCCTAATGTAGACCAAATGATTAAATTGATTGTTATTAAATTATTCTCACCCTCTGAAGTCATAATATTTAAAATATCGGCGCTAATAGCCAAATAGTTAATGCGCCGTTATAAAAAAAAAAAAAAAAAAAAAAAATAATAATATTCCAACATCATATACTAATAAGTAAGAAACGGCACAATTTCTTCTACTCCAAATTTTAGTACTTTATTCCTGTAGTAGAAATAAATATTGACCTACAAGCAGATAGAAACTGAAATGAAAAATCCCCCTCCACCCCCTCACTGAAGTCATAATATTTAAAACATTCCAGCATCAGCATAGTAATAAAATAAAAAATAAGAAACGACACTACTTCTTTCACTCCATATTTAAGTATTTTAATCCTTTAGTAACAGATAGAAACTGAAATGAATAATCCTTTTCCCCTCTGATGTCATAATATTTAAAATATTCCAGCATCAGCAGACTAAGAAATATGGAACGAAACTACTTCTATTAATCTATATTTTAGTACATTATTCCTGTAACAGAAAATAATACTGATTTACAAGCAGATAGAAACTGAAATTAATAATCCTCCTCCCCTCCCTCTCTGAAGTCATAATATTTAAAATATTCCAGCATCAGCAGACTAAGAAATATGGAACGAAACTACTTCTTTTAATCTATATTTTAGTACATTATTCCTGTAACAGAAAATAATACTGATTTACAAGCAGATAGAAACTGAAATTAATAATCCTCCTCCCCTCCCTCTCTGAAGTCATAATATTTAAAATATTCCAGCATCAGCAGACTAAGAAATATGGAACGAAACTACTTCTTTTAATCTGTAGCGGTTATCAGATAACCCAAGAACACATGTGATATAAATTAAAAAGTTGAGTTGAACCTTGCTCTAAGAAGGGTTAGCCTAAAAAAAGTTTCAGTGCAATCTCGTTCAAAACTAGATCCCTAGTCTGAATTTGCTCAAACCCGAAACCCAAGCCTAGTCCACGGTAGTACTCGGTCAAGGCTGGACTTTGGTGAGTACCAACCTTTTAATCAAGTTTCCTATAAACTGTGTCGGTGAAGGAGCACTAGACCTGACTACTAGCTCCAGGAACCGGATATATCGCAGCGCACCGTTTGAACCTCATATTTACATCCGATCAGAATCTTCAATTAGTTTTTTTTTAATAAAGTTCTATTTCGTTTAATAGTTTAAGTGTTTATATTAATTACCAAACTTAAACACTTAACAAATCTATATTTTAGTACATTATTCCTGTAATAGAAAATAATACTGATTTACGAGCAGATAGAAACTGAAATTAATAATCCTCCTCCCCTCCCTCTCTGAAGTCATAATATTTAAAATATTCTAGAATCATCATACTAATAAAATAAATAAATAAGAAACTGAACTAGTTCTTTTACTGGTTATTTAAGTATTTTGTTCCTTTAATGCAAAATAATACTGACTTGCAAGCAGATAGAAACTGAAATCAATAATCCCCCTCCACTCCCCTTCTGATGTCATAATATTTAAAATATTCCAGCATCATATACTAATAAGGTAAGAAACTCTACTATTTCTTCTACTCCAAATTTTAGCACTTTATTCCTGTAGTAGAAATAAATATTGACTTACAAGCAGATTTTTTTTTTTTTTTTTTTTCAAATTCTATATCTCCTTTATTGATATTTACAATCTGTACAAATATGTACAATAAGTAAATTTGAACTTACAATGGCAACACACTGGATGAGATGAGGGGAGAAGGCAGACATTACTGCTACTCCCAATAAAATTGGTTGAACTATGTACACTATTTACAATATTTACACAATTTCTTGCAATAAGTTGTCTCGTGGCCAATGGCGGTGGAGGCGGCGAGGAGGATTATCAGGAATAACATTGGAAGAGAGGGATCTGCCAAGAGGATTGGGGTGGGCTGGGAGTTTAGAGAAAAAGGTCAGGAAACGGGATTTGGCTAAGTCATGGACAAAGGGTATATCAGTGTCTCGGTGGATGGTTAGGTTTGAAACGTAGAAAGGAGCGTTAAGGATTTTACGGAGGACTTTGGATTGAAAACGTTGGATAATGTTTATATTTGATGGCTTAGCTGATCCCCATAGTTCTATCCCGTATGCCCATATCGGTCTTATTATGGTCTTGTATATTGTCAGTTTGTTTTTTGTTTCAAGTTTTGATTTAGGTCCAATAAGTCGTCGGAGAAGTCCAAAGCGTTTGTTCAGTTCTTGTCTCTTGTGTTTTATGTGTGTTTTCCAGGTAAGTCGCTTGTCGAGGTGGAACCCTAAGTATCGAACCTCGTTGGATTGGGGTATTGGGATATTGTGAATTATTACAGGAGGGCACTCAGCTCGTCGCAGGGTGAAAGTTACATGCGTACATTTCTCTGGGTTCATTTGAATCCTCCATTTGTCTACCCATTTCTCGACGTCATTGAGGTAGGTTTGGAGTTTTTCAGATGCCAATTTAGGATCGGGAGAGGAAATAAGGAAGGCAGTGTCATCGGCAAATGTACACGTTACAATATTTGGGGTTGTTGGGATATCTGACGTAAATATAGAATAAAGGAGAGGAGCTAGGATACTGCCTTGGGGGACACCTGCTTTAATGGTTCGAGGAGTGGAAATTGAAGAGCCGTATTTAATGTGGAAGGTACGATTTTCAAGATATGATTTTAGGATCAGATAGAAATGGAAAGGAAGGAATGTTTTGAGTTTGTAAAGAAGTCCGGGATGCCACACTCGATCAAAAGCCTGAGCCACGTCAAGAAAGACACCGGAACACAATACAAGCAGATAGAAACTGAAATGAATAATCCCCCTCTACTCCCTCACTGAAGTCATAATATTTAAAACATTCCAGCATCAGCATAGTAATAAAATAAAAAATAACAAACGACACTACTTCTTTCACTCCATATTTAAGTATTTTAATCCTTTAGTAGAAATAAATGTTGACTTACAAACAGATAGAAACTGAAATGAATAATCCTCCTCCCCTCCCTCTCTGATGTCATAATATTTAAAATATTCCAGAATCAGCAGACTAAGAAACAATAAACAAACTACCTATTTTACTTCATATTTAATTATTTTATTCCTTTAGTAGAAAATAATATTGACTTCCAAGCAGATAGAAACTAAAATGAATAATCCCCCTCCACTCCCTCACTGGTTTATTAATATTTAATATTTTCTAGCTTCTGCATACTAAAAAAATAAAGAAATAAGAAACTAAACAACTTCTTTTACTCCACATTTTAGTATTTTATTCCTGTGGTCGAAAAAAAATATTGACTTGGGAGCAGATACAGGCTGAAGTCAATACTCCCCCCCAAGTCATATTGTTTCAGGATTACTCATTGTTTCCTATCTGATCTAGAGACTAATCCTTCCAGGACGAGAGGGGATATGCCCTGGATTCTATCTGCTCATATTCCGGAGGTTGAGTCTTTACATTTCTATATTAACCTTTTCAAAAGCATGACCATTTTTTATATTGATATTTTTCCGACCTAAAGTAATTTAATTCATAACAATTCCTTGTTCTCCCTGTAATTTGCAATAATTCAATAAGGAGTTTAATTAAACTATTCTAGGAGTGCATTCGAGTGGCAGGGTGTGAAATGTGATGTTTTTCGGGCGATTTTAAATTATATTAATTTTCTCCTTTTTTAATCTTTTTTCAAAAATCGTTTTAACTGTGGATATATAAGGATTCGGAAAAGAGAGTATTTTTGACGTTTGATTCGGTGAAGAGGATGGAAAAATTCACGAAACACAATAGGTTAGGTTCCACACTACCATAATATTTCCAGGGCTTACTAGGTGATTACGTATCACAGTATCAGTTTTCTGGGAGTCAAAAGAAAATTAATAGAATTTCGCACCTTGGACAATATCACAAGCAACTTGATAATTCGCAGTTTTTAGACAAATTTTATAGTCGGAGAGCTGGCAACGCACTTTACATGAAGTGTTTTATGCACCTTGAAATTGTTCTATAATTTACCTCTTGGGTAGATAAGAAGGTAAATATGTGTTAACCGTGGAACACCAGGTACTGCTTGAAAATTGTCTTAATTATACATTAAAGATAGTTGGCTTCTGAATAAAACTCAATTTTTGCATCTTTCCCCTATGCGCAGTACCTGGTGTTCCATGGTAAGCCTAGCCAACACCATGAGCGTATATAGAAAATAATTTCGGAAGGGTCTGGGAAAAATTCGAAGGGAGGGGGGGCTGGGACCGTTTCCGGGGTATGGAATACTAATAACTTAGAACTTGGAATATTTTTAGGCAACTAAAACGTTATTACACCTAAAATAAAATATTTGTTATGAACTAAGTGATGTTATTTAATTTATTTCTAGGGGTTTTATGACACATTTTTACCATCAAATCAAAAATTTTGGGGGGGGGATGTAGCCCCCTTATATACGCCCATGGCCAATACATATTACCGTCTTATCAACCCAAGAGGTACATTATAGCAAAATTTAAAGGTGCATAAAACACTTTATGAAACGTGCGGTTACCAGCTCTTGGACAATTGTCATTTCAACTTTTCATACTAGTTAGTGGTTGCCTAGTAGTGGAATGTTTGAAATTTAATAAATCATTTTCGGGAATACATTGCCCTATAAAATATTAAAACGAAAAAGATAAAGGGGCGAACCGCAACGGAGAAGACTTATCTGGGAAGAGATGGGGGATTTTCGCAGAGTCTGCTAGTGAAATTTCTCTCTCAAGAGAGAGATATCTTTAATTCATAGGAGCAACCTGAAGCTGGGGGCTCTTCCAGCTTTCAACTTAACATAAGCAAAGCTAGACCGCTCGCCCCAAACCAACATTTCAGGGTCTCATCCCCCTCCATTCTAGCGAGGGAGCTTATTAAATATCTAATCCTCTGTTTACATTGTGGAGGACGGCGGAAGAATGGGGTCGGAATACTCTACGGATGAAATTATACTTGTATTTCAGAAACACTTATCATAATAAAATTTATGGGTTTAATTTAGAGATGTCCACATAAAAATCCATCAAAATAAAAGCACTTTACAAAGGAATGAAAATATAAAAGATGACTATTGAGATTGCACACACAGAATTCGAAGAATTTTTGAAGCATTTCATTTCATAGATCCTACCTACTATATAGGTATATATATATATATATATATATATATATATATATATATATATATATATATATATGTGTGTGTGTGTGTGTTTTTGTATGTTAATACGATAGCGGCCACAATATATATATATATATATATATATATATATATATATATATATATATATATATATATATATAGGGGCGAGGTTAGCTCAGTGGTAGAGCACTGGACTAATAAGCTGGAGGCCTGAGTTCAAATCCCGAGCAAGCTCAAAAGATTTTTTCTTCTAGTGTCTTCGTTCATGGGCTGAATTTGGCCTCCCTGACCGTCCCTACGCCGACCCAGCCTTTAATTAATTTAATAATGGGTACCTTGGTTCGTGCTAATGACTCTAGCAGTCGAAGCAGCCAAGGGGAAAATCAGGCGGCCGGAGCATAGTACTGACCATACATCTCCCTAGTGTGTCGTATGGTCATGAATCAGATACCCTCTATTGTATCTGCCCCTCAGGGCCCTCGTGGCCTGTTACGGGCCTGATTTTATATATATATATATGTTTGATGTTATTTTTCGTCGCTGGGATAGTATTTTTAGATGGAACGGCATTTTTCTCCAGCGGTGGTACTCCTCCTCACTTGTTCCCGGAATATTTCGATGGATTCATCTCCATCTTCTTCAGCCAGGTACTTGTTTCTTCCTCGGTGGTAGCCAAGGGAAGGACTGCTTGGCTACCACCGAGGAAGAAACAAGTACCTGGCTGAAGAAGATGGAGATGAATCCATCGAAATATTCCGGGAACAAGTGAGGAGGAGTACCACCGCTGGAGAAAAATGCCGTTCCATCTAAAAAAAAATATATATATATATATATATATATATATATATATATATATTATTTTTTTTTAGCCAAGAAAACTTGTAAACAGCACCCCATTAAACAGAAAATTGGTCCCCAAGAAGATTTATAGTCCTGCCATATTTTACTAATACGTCCCAAGCGATCATAAGTTTTCATATATTGCAAGGAACCCGGCATACGAGTTGTTTTGATCTTTCATGAAAATGTAAACATCTTGAATAAATGGAATATTTGAAGCGACACAACGCACAGGAAACTGACCGTAGCCAACTTACACGGGAGCAGAAATTATTCCATCCGCTTTCTATCTAATTCTTAAAGAAGTCTCTGTAAGTCAATACAAAACTAGAACACTCATTGTACTGTACAACTTATTTAAAAAAAAAACTACCAATTAAAAATTGTGATTAATAGAGAAGAACAAAACAGTTCTAAAGAAAGAAATCGAGAACAGTACAGGAGTTAAAAATATTCACACGGAATCATGGAATTTCGATTCTATTTCTAACAACGAATAGTAGTTTCTGATTTAACTAATTCTGTTATATTGACATTTATATTTTCCTACTATAGGTTTATACAAAAATAACGAGCAATAGAAATACTAAGGCAAAAAGACAAAAAGAACCGTTCAAATGAACGAAACCAATTACTTCAAAATATTCAGCAGTTTTTTCTACAAATGCGACTGACTGTCGAAAATTACCTTAGAATCTTCTTCTTTTTTTTTAAAAAATGTAGTAAGATTTTGAATGGTTACTTCCGCTTGCCTATTTTCTAACCGTTTTAGAGATAAATACGATAATATCATGATGATTAGATAGTTAGCCGTCGAGGTGATAAGTAAAGATGGAATGGTTGGGATTCGGCTAAATAAACCTCAATATGATTTTGTTTTAAAAAATCTATATTTCGGACGTTTCGGCTACTCATTGGTAGCCTTCGTCAGCTAAAATGACAAAAAAAGAAATTAATACAAAACAAAAAAAATTATTATTGTGATAGGTACCAGAACTATAGATACAATTAACTTATAAAAGAACATATCGTCTTAAATTCTTAGAATGAGTAGAATGAAAAAGTAAATAGGTACAATAATTGATTTTAATAGTAATTAGTAACATTAATTGATTTTTCAAAGAAATAGGAAACTACATACCAATGACAAATATAGTAGCTAATAGTAACATTAATATCTTATTTTCTTTGTAAAATTTAATAGTATCTTATTTTCTTTGTAAAATTTATTAATGTTACTATTAGCTACTATATTTGTCATTGGTATGTAGTTTCCTATTTCTTTGTAAAATCAATTAATGTTACTAATTACTATTAAAATCAATTATTTTACCTATTTACTTTTTCATTCTACTCATTCTAAGAATTTAAGACGATATGTTCTTTTATAAGTTAATTGTATCTCTAGTTCTATTACCTATCACAATTATAATTTTTTTTTATTTTTGTATTAATTTCTTTTTTTTTGTCATTTTAGCTGACGAAGGCTACCAATGAGTAGCCGAAACG
This sequence comes from Gonocerus acuteangulatus, assembly GCA_946811695.1. Taxonomy (NCBI): domain Eukaryota; kingdom Metazoa; phylum Arthropoda; class Insecta; order Hemiptera; family Coreidae; genus Gonocerus; species Gonocerus acuteangulatus. Next base: position 15,231,701 of record OX328129.1, on the reverse strand, counting down.
TCCGAAATATAGATTTTTTAAAACAAAATCATATTGAGGTTTATTTAGCCGAATCCCAACCATTCCATCTTTACTTAATACGATAATATATCGTCGATACAAAAGCAAACTAACGAATATGAAAATCGCCACTTTCAAGAGTGAAAATACTTTTATTTATTACTTTACTTTTAGGCAGTCAAATAGTAGGCAGATTTGACCTTTTGACAGTGGTTACATCCTCCTTTCACTGTGTGAACTTAGATTCGAGAGTTTGCCATCCATCAGTCCAACAGCAATCAGGAAAGATTTAAAATGAAAGATGCGTTGTTTCACATTCGATGCTTTGCATTTGTATCGACGATATGAAGATCCTAAATCCTTTCATGTCTATTAATAATTTTTTTATTTTCAAAAACTTCCTTCATGTCAAAAGTAACAAAAATGTAAATAGATTAAATTAACCTTAAACGTCTAGAATTATTATTTTAAGGGATTCGCATTTATGGCGATAAGCCCTAATACAGAATATAAAATATATATACTTCATTTACTTTTTTGACAATTTTCCAATTTAAATTTAACCTTAAATAAATTACATATACAAGTACATATATAGAAAACAAGATAAATTTGGAAGAGAATAAAAATAAAGTACTTAATTTTAATAATATCCTATTCATAGGCTATTAAAATAAAGAATTAAAATTGAATACACAAGAAACAAAAGGAAGAGTGGTTAGATTGCTTTATATAAATTATTTTCTTTAATGAATGTAATAAAATGTAGATCTGAGGGTTACTACCCTCAACGAGTAATGTGTGTAAATCTTGTGGCCGTGAGAAAATCTTCTGGTACTTTGCAGACTTTCCGGATGATTTTTTTTTTTAAATATTTTTCCTGTCTTCCCATTAAGTATATATGTGTTTATAGTGAGTGGCCAATTCTGAGCTCGGTGTTACGACTTGGTGTGTTCTTTTTCAAGAAAATTCACTGATCGAAGTGATTCATTGATTTTGTTCTCTGTCCTGATGAGACTGGAGTTTATGGATTTGGAAAACGATGACACAGATCGATACTTCCAAGAGGACATCAGTATTAGGAAATGATGGCAGCGAGAGAACTCGCATTAGGAACCAAAATTAGGGGCATAAGCCGATTTTAAGCATGATTGGGAAGGACAGGGATTGGCCTATAATGGCTGCCCATGCAATGAGTATATGATTACAGAACTTTTGGATTAGATAAATCTTTAGTGGGATGGATAATGTTTTAGAGTAGGCGATAAAATTATATAGATAGCACACATTTGAAATATTTAAATGGGCAGAAAGATTTTTCTTACACTGCCCTATATCTCTCAGGGTAATATATATGAAATTACGCATTATCCTGCTGAAGTACGGGGAAAAATGAGAATTAATACATTTTTTTTTTTTTTTTTTTTTTATTTATTTATTTGAAATCTGTACAAAATATAAAATGTACAATGATCAAGTGTCTTGATACAGATATTGATATGTACTTTATATGATCAAAACGGAAAAAAATAAAAAATAAAATAAAATAAGTACAAAATTTGGAAGAAGCCAACCATTGTTAGCACTTCCTAGTTATTTAACTAAGTATTTCAATGAATCCAGAGGGATCAGGCAAGTAAATTGTCTCGGGGCCACTGTCTCTTTAGCCGCCTGGGGGGATTGTCTGGATGGGATTGGGATGATAAGGATTGACCTTCAGGATTAGGATGGTGAGACAATTTGGAGTGGAACGTTTGGAAACGGGTTTTAACGAGGTCAAGCACAAATGGGATGTTCAGGTCATTGTGTTGGGTTTTGTTGGATACATAAAAAGGGGCATTTACAATTTTACGGAGGACTTTTGACTGGAATGCCTGTATTCTGTTGATGTTGGATGGTTTTGCAGATCCCCAGAGTTCAAGTCCGTATGTCCATATTGGTCGAATGATTGTTTTGTATATCGTTAGTTTGTTCTGTATTGATAATTTAGATGAGGGTCCAAGGAGTCGTCTAAGTAGTCCGTATCGTTTGTTCAGTTCTTGTCTTTTCAGTCTCGTGTGAGGGTTCCATGTCAGTCGGCTGTCAAGGTATAATCCTAGATATCGAACCTCGCTGGATACTGTTAGTGGAGTGTTTTTGAGGTAGACTGTAGGACATGATCTCCGGTTTAGAGTGAATGTAACCTGTTTACATTTTTCAGGGTTGATGTTAACTCTCCATCTTTCACTCCAATGCTGAATATCGGTAAGATGTTCCTGCAGGTGTTGGGATGCTACTGGGGGATCAGGGGAAGTTGATAGGATGGCAGTATCATCTGCGTAGGTGGTCAGTAAGGTTTCAGGGTGTGTGGGAATATCCGCTGTGTAAAGGATGAAACGGAGAGGACCAATAATACTCCCTTGAGGGACACCAGCGTTTATGGGGCAGGTACGGGAAAGACTTGTACCTTGTTTAACTTGAAAGGATCTGTTTGAGAGGTAGGATTTGAGGATAAGGAAATAGGTGTGAGGAAGTATAAGCTTTACTTTGTAAAGTAATCCCGGGTGCCAAACCCGATCGAATGCTTGAGCAAAGTCGAGAAAGGCACTCGTGCAAAAACTCTTACGTTCAAGCGAGGAGGATATTGAGTCTACAACTCGTAAACACTGTTGTATGGTGGAATGCTGGAAGCGGAAGCCAAATTGGTGGTTGGGGATTTTCTTCGAGGATTCTATGATAGGAAGGATTCTTTTGTAAAGGAGTTTTTCGAATATTTTGGACATTAATGGCAGAAGGCTGATTGGTCGATAGGAAGAAGGGCAGTGGGGAGGTTTAAAAGGTTTGGGAATAACAATAATAACTGAGTGTTTCCAGGGGTTCGGGAAATGGGTTGTTCTAAGGATCGAGTTGTACAGGTATGTAAGGAATATAATGGCCTTCTGGGGGAGGTTTTTGAGAATTGTGGAGGTGATGAGGTCGTAACCGGCAGATTTCCTAGGGAGGTGTTTGATGATGTATTTTACTTCGGACGGATGGAAAGCTTTGGGAGGGAAAGACAAAGGTAAAGGAGAATTCAGGTAGTCTACGATATCTTCATCATGGGAGGGGTTCATTTGAGGATTAGGGGAAAATACTGAAGTAAGGTGTGTGGAGAGAAGGAGCGCCTTTTCTTCATCACTTCTGGCCCAGGACCCATCACTGCGTTTGAGAGGGGAAGGAATTAGGTGAAACCTGAGGATTTTACGAGTGACTGTCCACAAAGAACAGTCTTGAGTAGAGAGGGATGAAAGTTATTCGTTAAAGGATTCTGAACGGAATTGAGATTGTCGGATTGACTCATTGATTGTTGGAAGATTTTAGTCGTCGCGTCAGTCTGTTGTATGCGTTTCTGTCGGAGGGATAGCGTGATCTTTGCTATAGAGCTCTGGCCCGACGCTTGGCTGCAAGAAGTTCTTGGATGTGGGTTGGAAGTTGCAGTTTGGGTGAAGGAGGTAACCCTGTCCTTGGTCGGCATGAATTGCGGGCACTGTCCTGAATGGCTTTAGTAAACGATTCAGTGGCTTTGTCTAGGTCTGAGGGGGTTTTTAGGGAAACGGTTAGGTCTATGGAGCGCTCTAGGTTGAGCTGAAATGATTGCCAGTTGATAGGACCGGGTGTAAGGGTTGGTTGTAGAGTGGAATGGTCCGACGATAGGTCGAGGAGCGAATCAACAGAAGTCGCTATGCCTCCCAAGCCAGACGAGATGAAGAAATCGACTAGGTCAGGATTGCGGGATGGATCAGTTGGCCAGTATGTTGGTGTGTTTGGCGATATAGGGAGATAATTCTGGGAATTGAGTATATCAAAAAGGATTCTTCCACGGGAGTTAGCTGAACGGCTTCCCCACATGGGGTGTTTCGCATTAAAATCACCCCCGGTGAGGAAACGAGGACCAAAGGATTGGAATATTGACTGGAATTCAGGATGGTAAATGGTATGGTTGGGAGACCAATACACACCAGATAGTATGATATCGAAGGGAGAAAGGGAAAGGGATATGGATGTTACCTGCAGGCTTACTGATGCGATGCTGGACTCTTGGTGATGCTTGATGTTGCTCTTGATTAGGATTAGAGTCCCGTGCTGCGCCAGAGATGGATGGTCGGTTCGATAACAGGAGTAACCCTTGACACCGAATGTCATGGATTCTTTCAGGTGTGTTTCAGTTATAAGTGCAATGTCAATGTTTTTATCAGTTAGTAAAAGTGTGAGTTCTTGTCTTCTTGTTGTGAGTCCGTTGGCATTCCACAAAAGAATTGAGAGATGGGTATTTTGGAAGTGTTGCATTCTGGGATTTAGGAAGGAAGTGTGCTATAAGGGTGGTCATCAGGTTAATTAAAGGAGTAAGAAGGGTTTTGAGTTTATTTAGGAAAGAGGAGAAAAGGATCATTGGATCTTGAGTCTGGTGCTGTGTGGTTTGCTTAGACGGGGCGGGAGTAGATGGGAAGGTAGGCAAGGTTTGGGGTTGCGGAGGAGTAGTAGAAGAGGTAGGAAGGGAAGATGGTTCATGTGGGTTCTGAGCTGGTTTAGGGACAGGCGGCTTCTTTTTCTCGAGCGTGGTTAGCAGGGATGAGTAGGTGACGTTCGGCCGGCGATGGGACGATTCTTGTGCTGCTGGAACGAGCTGAAGGCTGGGGAAGTGGGATGGTCTGCCGTTGCATTCTTATGGTTTTGAGTGCTTTATATACTTCACACCCTTTGTAGCTGGCAGTGTGATTCTCGCCGCAGTTCGCGCAGCTCGGTGGGACGTCAAGTGGCTTGGGGCAGTCTCTAGAGGAGTGTTCGGAGCCGCATTTGACACATTTTGATGAGTGATGGCAGTACGCGCGGGAGTGATTGAACTCCTGACAGTTTTGGCACTGTATTACATCGCTTCGGCGACGTGGTTCCTCTACTTTGATTTTTGTGTAGAGTAAATACTGTTCCCGGAATATTTCCTTGCTTTTTTCATTTTTTTCCAAATCTATGAAGAAAAGTGGTACTGCGCCTTCGTGACAGGATGCCGCACATTGTGGGCTCTCTTGACGGAGTAGCCTTTCTTTGTGAGTTCTTCTATAATATCTGCCGGTGGAGTTGAATAGTGGAGGTTGCGAATAACCACCCTGTAGGATTTGTCCTCGGGTAACTAGTAGCAGTGAAAGTCTGCTTCCTTACTTTCCAAGTACCGAATAATTTGTCTGTAGGAGTCACTGTCAGATGGCTTTATAACGATGTCGTTAAATCTAGCTCGGCATTCGAAATTCTTTTCCCGAACTATTTCAGTCAGACTGCTGCAGAGTTTTTTGAAGTCGGTAACTTTCCTGAGATAGATGTTAGGAGGTTTCACGGGATCTCGAGGTGAATCCTGGCACACTTGGGTGTGTTCCGAAGTCCGAGGGTGTGTCGAGGAATTCTTATTTGGAGACGACTTTTTTTGTTTTGTCTTAGGAGGTGTTAGAACTTCGCTGGTCCTTTTGCGTAATCTCTTGCGTCTTCCAGTCGCAACATTTTCAAAATCGTGAGCTGACGTAGACTCGATAACGGTCATGTTTTGTTCGCTAACCTCAATTGATGACATCGTCCGTGGCTTTTAATGATTTATAAAAAAAAAAAAAAAATAATAATAATAAATAAAAAAAAAATAATTGTCCGTGACGAGCTACGACCTCAGGCTATTCAGCTGGGAGAGTTGGACGCTGCCACTGAGCCAAGAAGGCTGATATGGAATCTACTAGTAGCGCAGGCACTAGTATTTAAATTTCTGAAGGGGCATTGACAGCCTCTATGTCAGGCGCGTACAGGAGCACCCCCACCACTAGCCTCAGCTAGGGTAAAGGCCTACACAAGTGTAGGAAATAAGCGTTTTTACTCACTTATTTTGTGATGATCTGGTGAGTAAAATTACTTCAAAGTTCACAATTATGTTCACCAGTGGATTAGCTACCAACGTGCCACTTTTCAGAAAAGGGGAACACTTTGAACCACTTTAAATACACTAGTTTTAGAGAGCTTTATAAAACGTTGTGACATAGGCTACACCTGGGACACTACGAGAATTAATAAATAAATTGAATACAATTTATTCACTGTATTTATTATTTAAAATATCATTGAATATATTATTTCTCTGTATTGGTCGATTTCTTTTACTTCCAAATAGAATTGTCTTTAATTTCTCAACAGGTATTTGAGAAAACCAAGTACGGTTTTCAACTTTCTGGGTTATGAAATGTGGTTTGAATGTTTTCCTGAGCTAATTCATAAGAGTGTGATGTCGTATAGATGAGTAGATCATCTGCATACAAACAGTAAGACACATTTTGTGAAATATAGTCAGTAATCGAATTCAAGGCTATAGTGAATAGTGTAGGACTCAGAACACCTTCTTGAGGAACTCCGAATTTATATAAATTCTTACATATATAAATTAATGTGTATAAGAATAAGAACAGATTTAAAGCGAATCATCTCTCGTATGTCACTCGAAAATTAAATAAATAATAACAAAAATAATAATAACGTATAATGTATATGTTTCGACACTCAATGTACATATTATCCAATGTAATAATAATATATATACTTCAAAAATAATATATATATATATATATATATATATATATATATATATATATATATACAAAGTAGTTAATACATACATAATGTAATGTGTAAATCACCATGAAGCGGAACAGAAACAGAAAAAAAAATATTAAAAAAAAAACAAAAACGAAAAAGTATTTCTTAAACAAATGTATTGATTTAAATTGTATATATTATAACTAAAATATTTGCACGAAATAAGAAATCTCTGTGTAAATGGACTAATTTAAAATTTTACCTTATTTTCATTACAAAAAACACATTAGCCCCAGAATTAAGGGATTTTTTTTCAATAATTTGACATTCCGTTTAAATTTTGAATTTCTCAAATAACGAATAAATATATATTTGTTACCTTTATACATATTACTAGTGTATTAAAACATTAAAATAATACAATTGAGTGCCAGTACATTTATGTGAGAAATATTATTTCATGTATTTTTAAATTGTTATAATAGAAACGTATTCAGTAATTTATTTCATTGATTTCTTTTCACCAGCAACTCTATTCTTTTCTTTTTCTTTACGAAGAAGCAAAATAAATTTATAAAAAAAAAGAAAAATATATAAAATTTCCTTATGAAAAAGAACAAACATGGGGGGGGGGGGGGGTCGGCTCTGAAAACTTGATAGCGATGGGAAAGTTTCTAAGATTCTGACATCTGGGTTAATATTGTTTCAAAAAGATACTTTATTTTTCAGCCCTAAGTGCCAAACTTTATCTCAAACATAACGCAATCCTCTTAAGACTGACGGTTTCAGAAGGGCGAGTTAACGAAACAGTGTTAAAGCCAATGAGGATAAAAGACGTCAGCGAAATTATTTCTAAAACGTTTCAGGTTTCCCTTTATGAACTTAGAAGGCATTGTGTATTTGTTTTTTTGACATCTAACATTATTTTTTGATTGTTCAAAAGAAATCTTAAAATATAAATTATTCTACTCCAGTTTCCACAAAAACTGACATTTTTATTAATCTTTCATAATAATTATTAATGTTATGAATGTTATGATCTTACCTGGATAGGCCAACCCGCCCTAGGAAGGACCCCGTTAGGCAGTTGAAAAGCTATATCTTGGAAATCCATATCTCTAAGATTACATTGTTTTTCTTATTTTTCTTAACCTGATTTATTATCAAATACATTATCCAACTATAAGCAGTTAAAAAATAACAAGGAATAAAAACAGACAAAAAGAACAGTTCGAATAAGCGAAATCAATTACTTTAAAGTTTTAAGCACTTATTTCTCCGGTTGACATCGTCTAATCAAAACTTTCATCAGAACCTTTTTTGTACAGCATTTAGTAAGCTTTCTAATGGTATTCTTCCGTTTACTAAGATTCTCAACCTTTTTCGAGTTATTAAGGAAGGTATACAAAGTTACCAAAACTTTCTATGTCTGTTAATAAAATATTTTCTTCTAACCCTTCCTTAACTCCAAACGTAACAAAAATTTCAACATATTAGTTTTAATGAAAGTAGAACATGCAGAAATTGTTTCAACTGAATCCCATTATTCTAAGTACCCAAACCAAAAACGGTATTCAAAAACTATTTTTCCAATTTTCTCGAAAACGGTTAATGCTATCGCCTTAAAAATGGTTTCATTCGTTTTCCTAGCCCAAAAAGCCTATAAAACGAGTGCTTACAAGCTTATGAACTCAAAAACGTAAGCGTTACGATTTTTTTTGCGCGAATTTCGCCCCAAACGCCATCTTCCAGTGGACGGATTTTGCTGGTTACGAAATTGACCTTTCAAATTGGACGACGGATTTTTGTACCAAATTTCATCAAAATCGGACCATTCGTCTTCTACCTAGAGAGCGGACAGACAAATATATATATATATATATATATATATATATATATATATATATACAAATTTGAACCACCATCATTTTCGTTCTCTAGGGGTTCTGAAACGCAAAATTTTCTAGTCGGCATTTCTGGATTGCGTCAGGAGATCAACCTTATAAGCGGGGTTCCTCCCTATGTGGGAGGGAGGAACAGCGCTAAATGGGATTCTAGCCCGCAACTTTCTTGTGAAAAATCAGTGTGCTAGCCACTATACCATGCAAAGACGTCACAACAAATATTCTCAACAAATATTATAGTGAATAAAAGGGGTAATACTAATTTTTTCTACAATTTTTTTATGGGCTAAAATTCTTCCTTACCTAATCAAAAATGATATCCAAGTGTGTTCCAAGAAGAAAATTTTAAATGGGGTAAAAATACGATTTTCCAAGTGAAATCCGGATGCCGAATGAACGCCACCTTGATTTCAAGATGTTTTTAGCGAGCTTCGATTGGTCACTTTTTAATTCATCAGGGTCCTCCTTTAATACATTTCAAAATTAAAACCCATTTTTTTTTTTATCTTTATTAAAAGAAAGTAATTAAATAGGGGAAAAATGAACATTTCAGAACATTAAACATTAAAGTCGTTTTCTCAAAATTATGTTTTTTAAATCGGGGGATACTCTGGCGTCTTTAATTTTTGCCCGATTAAATTCAAATTTGAACTGCAGCTTCCTAATGATATTTTTTAGTAAAGTACGTAAGAGTTTTTCGATTCATTGAATTATAACGATTATAATGATTTTCGACGGATATTTTTAGAATAAAATGGATAATTATTCAGCATTTTCGAAAAATAGTGTTTATATTTTATGATGGCATCATTTTAACTAGATTATCTTGAACAGTTTTGAGCAATCATTTCTTATATAATAAAAAAATATGTCTAAGTTAAAGAAAAAAAATTTACATAATTCATTTTCCCTTTCAAACGAACTGTATTGGAAATTGTATCCAAAATCACCTCCTAGAGTTTGGCTACTTAGACCTGAATCACCCTGGATATATATATATATATATATATATATATATATATATATATATATATATATATACAAGGTCTCGTCAAGGGCCAATCTAAGATCCATGCTGTCGTCCTTCACGGTAACGTACCCTTCAATATGTGTTAACATGGTGTCTTGTAAATTCATATTATACTGATCAGTCTGTTTCGGGCATAATGTGTTTTCTTCGTAAACAAAAATAAACTCTCAGAACAGAAACCCGCAAAATTCCCTACAGGTGTATCGAATATATTCGTAACAATGTCGATACTCCGGACTTGCTATTGGTTGTGGAGAGGAATATTCTAGCTGTGGAACATGTATACAGCGGCGTAACACGAGATTTGGTTTACCCACGCAACTAGAGTCAACTCCCCATTAAAATTGTACGTTCTAAACCACAAACCACAGAGCTAATGTCTACCTCTAAATCCAAAATGCAAATTTAATTAACGGATCTTGTTCCGAGGAGCTTCCTGTAACATAGCTATGCAAGAAATATTGTTCCGAGGAGCTTCCTATAACATAGCTATGCAAGAAATATTGTTCCGAGGAGCTTCCTATAACATAGCTATGCAAGAAATATTGTTCCGAGGAGCTTCCTATAACATAGCTATGCAAGAAATATTGTTCCGAGGAGCTTCCTATAACATAGCTATGCAAGAAATATTGTTCCGAGGAGCTTCCTATAACATAGCTATGCAAGAAATATTGTTCCGAGGAGCTTCCTATAACATAGCTATGCAAGAAATATTGTTCCGAGGAGCTTCCTATAACATAGCTATGCAAGAAATATTGTTCCGAGGAGCTCCCTATAACATAGCTATGCAAGAAATATTGTTCCGAGGAGCTTCCTATAACATAGCTATGCAAGAAATATTGTTCCGAGGAGCTTCCTATAACATAGCTATGCAAGAAATATTGTTCCGAGGAGCTTCCTATAACATAGCTATGCAAGAAATATTGTTCCGAGGAGCTTCCTATAACATAGCTATGCAAGAAATATTGTTCCGACTAAAAAACAAATAATCTTTAAATGCATAAAAACCGATGAACATAAACTAAGTTTCCTCAATAAAATAAGTTTCGGAGGCTATAAAAGTAAGTAATTAAAATTGAATGCACTAAAATGTGAGTAAAATTTTTTCAACTGAGAATTTCCTATCAAAATTCTCGCTGAATCTGTTCCGTAGACTATTGATCTGCCTTCTAAAGAATCTCCTTCCGGTTACCACTTTTTCTGTACTCTTACTGAATGCGCTCTGCTTTCAATTTTTGTTGATTTAGCAGTAGCAAGCTATGGATAGTGCTGGTGTAATGTTTAGTGGACTGTATGAATAAGAATGGTCTACTTTAATAGATGAAATAATATATAATTACAAAATAGGTTTAAAAACATGATTAAAATATTGTACATTAGGGTTTACGATGATATGCTGCTCATGATGACAATTGTGAAGGTAGTTCTGATGGTGAAGTACCTTAAGATCCTGGGGTGATGCTTTTATTTACCTTAGGGTAATGTTGGCCAACATATTCTTCTTCTCCCAACTCCTGTGGCCCAGCAGGCCTGTGGTGAACTTCTTTAGCCACTCATGGGATCTTGAAAGGTCACGGAATAAACTAAATGAATTTTAGTTAACTTGTTCTAGCAGAAGAAGAAAAACACTCACTTTTCGCTTGTTCTTATGTCACTTGTTTCTTTTGAATTTGGAGCCTCCAAAGAGGTAAGACATGAAGGTTATGAGGGCGAGGGTTTCTGGCTTCTGACATCAGAGAGTTCTCTGAACACTTACGTACTTACTTTATTCTACGCCACCCAGACCGAAACAGGTAGAAAAGCACCAATTTCGTGTGAAAACACTTCTTGAATTTCTGAAGAGTTTTTGAGACATTTAGAAAACTTTAAAACAGCTCACGTATGTCCTTATGATTTAACTTTGATAATTTCTCTTTTCCAGTACCAACTAAATCTTATTTATCTTAGTTTTTACAGAGAAATGTGTCACATATAGACATAATATTAAGTCTGCCTGTTTTGAGCGAAATCCAAAAGTATATTTAAATGTTTAAGGAGTTAGGGGAAGAGCTCCGTGAAATAATAGAAGACGTAGATGGAACCACCAACGATATGTCAGGACTGCGGCGTACATCTAACCGTAAAACATATCCTCACCGAATGCAGGGGCTACATAAAAGAAAGAGAACAGTTAAATTTGCCCACTGACCTAAGGGAACTTCTGGGAAATAACTCAAATCACTTAACTAAATTACTTGCTTTCCTAGAAAGAACTAAGTTAATCAGACATATTTAATTTATAAATATTTGTGTGTATGTATGTATGTATATATACATATATATATATATATATATATATATATATATATATATATTTCAATCTCCTCCTATCTATCTTCAATCTATATCGATCTTCTCAATCTATCTTCAAGTAGCACTTTTGGTCAATATCACTTTCTTTCCTCAATAGTCATATCATATCAATATATATATATATATATATATATATCAATAGTCATATTGAAATTATATATATATATATATATATATATATATATATATATATATATATATAAGATCAAACGAGTCTTGTAACTGAGACATCCATGACCCATGTGGTTGACATATGTCTAAAAACACAAATTAAATGTTTAATATTACCTATGTATGAGGTATCCTATCCTTTAGCTCTTGAATGGAAACAAATTTATAGGCGCTGTTTTTTCTTGTAAATGTTGCCAAAAAGTGCGCAGTTAATGAAATAGCAACGTTGGTTTTAACAAATTAATATTGAACGGAATCATTCATAAAATTTATTTTCGGAATTTCATAAATTTTCTTATAACAAGGCGAATGATATTATTCTGAAATATCTTTATAAAATCAACCCGCCTAACATCAACAGGAATCTAAGGGATTGCTATGGAGTTTAACGATATCCGATAATGATTGATGTGCTAGGAAAGCGAAATGAGGCTTTAAGCTATCCATATCATCCGAGGGTTTCGCGGTTCTAATTACAGGCAGAAATTAATCCTTGTTTCATTAATGGAATCGCAGTAATAGCGATTCTAACAAGGGAGAAGGGTTTAGATTCTCAATGGATTCAATTTCATTGAATCATTCAATTTTATACGGATTTCTAAGGTAGCTATTCAAGTTTCACTCCTGAAGGTGTTTTCGAATCTCTATACATAACGTTAATAATTTTTATTTATTTGACCCAACACACTGCTCTTCATCCTATCTCCCTCTAAGCTTACTACCCATCCTATTTAAAGTATTCGAAAAACTACTCCTCAAACGAATCCAACCTACTCTTCACAGCCAAAATATCCTGCCCACTCACCAGTTCGGTTTCCGTTCCCAACACTCCACATTACAGCAGGGTCTTCGCGTTGTAGATCTCACATCTTCATCCCTAGAGCAAAAAGAATATTGCACTTCAGCGTTCCTGGACGTTGCTCAAGCTTTCGATAAGGTATGGCATGAGAGCCTCCTCTACAAGCACAAAACCTTTCTTCCCAGCACCCTATACCTCATCCTACGATCCTACTTATCAAATAGGCATTTTCGGGTCCGACAAGGATCAGAGTACTCAGAATATTATCCTGTGGAAGCCGGAGTTCTCCAGGGCAATGTTCTGGGCCCTGTGCTCTACACCCTGTATACAGCCGATCTTCCAACAAGCCCCGACACCCTTCTAGCAACGTATGCAGACGATACAGCTATCCTCGCATCCCACCCAAATCCTAACACTGCTTCGCAGAATCTTCAGTCCCACTTGAATAAAATTCAAGAGTGGCGTAAAAAATGAAGAATCAAGGTGAATGAGGAAAAATGCCATCACATCACCTTCACCCTCCGGCGCAGTTCCTGTCCACGAGTACACTTTCAACAACGTCCCATTACCCTCTTCTGATACAGTTCGCTTCCTTGGACTACACTTGGACTCACGACTTACCTGGAAACATCACTTAAAACTTAAAAGACAAGAACTTAACAGACGATTTGGACAACTCTATAGACTGTTGAACCGCAAATCACATTTAAGTACTGAAAACAAACTGATCATTTACAAATCACTACTGCAACCCATTTGGACATACGGTTCAGAACTATGGGGAACTGCGAAAACATCGAACATTAGACGCATTCAAACATTCCAATCCAAGGTCCTAAGAACAATAGTCGATGCTCCTTTTTATGTTTCCAACCTCAACCTCCATAAAGACCTCAATATCCCACTCGTTAATGATGTTGTATTATCCAGATTCCAACGTTTCCATCCTAAACTTTCCACTCATCAAAATCCTGAAGTTCTCTCCCTATCAAGTGCCACCCACTCAACCTCTCCACCAAGGCGACTCAAAAGACATTGGCCTAGAGATCAGCTGCAGTGACCAAGTGAACTGTTAGCAATGGCTTTCTCTTTGTTCAAGTGCGACAATTTTCTGTGGCTCTCCGATCACTCTTCGACTCTAGCCACTGGTCGGAGCAGAAGGGAGCTTGTGTAGGCACCTCTCAACGTCATCAGAGCGTCTTTCTGGTGTTAATCGAGGATGAAGTTGGGAGGCCTTGAGCACAGAACCTTCATATTGTATCATACATCATATTACCAGATGTATTTATATAAACGATGATAATAAATATATATATATATATATATATATATATATATATATATATATATATATATATATATATATATGTTATTGTATATGTTATTTGTCCATCCTGGCTCCTCAGGACGGCATTAAAATATATTCTCATTTCTCCTAATACGGTTCGTTATTGATTTCTTTAAAACGATTTACTTAAAAATTTCCTTTTTTTGGTCGTTTTACCAGTCAACGGCAAGCTAAAAAAGTTTTAAAATTTTGTTTTCGTTTTCTTGTTTGTTGGTGTAATATCTAAAGAACACGATCCTATGTACTCATCAACTGGTATAACAAAAATACGGTCCTTCAGAGGGACTCTACCTACATATGCAAAGGGGCCCGGTAGCAGAGGGAAACCCACATTCAATACGCCCAAATTGCATTTTTAATGAGGTCTAGCTGATACATAACCTACAGCTAGATATCGGAATAAGCTGTCACAGCGCTGGCTTTCAGTCAAGAAGCGATGAAAAGGCCTTGTCCCGAAAGTGGCTATGCCGGTCCATTTTCACGAAAGTTGCTGTGAAGCCACGGGGCACGAAAGCCCGTTTTCACGAAAGCGGTTATCAATCTCGAATGGGTTACTCTATTCCTGAAAGAGGAACACATAGCAAGTCGCCTTCAAACACAACTCTTCGCAAATAAAAGATTCAAAAATTGTTCTACCGGAAGTTGCCATAAATTAGCAGGACACCGTTGTAGGAATGTGATGGCAATCCTCGTCACAGTCCTACAACGTGCTCCTTTCAGTTTTCTATTTTCTCAAATGGTGGAAAATTGTCCGATATAATTTTTGTTTTGTTATTCTCTTCCATTAGCAAAGGACGAAACGACAACGGACATACAACAAAAGCCCATACACACACAATTCGCAAGTAGAGAAATCAGAATATACTTTTTTTGTGATTAATCTGAAGACATTTGCATTCTTTGTCTCACGTCATGACGCATATTACTCTAGTGCGCATGTATTTACAGGGGGCAAGCTAATTTTTGCGGGTATCTCGCCGGAACATTAAGCATACGCCAAGTTTGGTCAAATTCGGTCAAACGATGTGGATTTGTATAAGGAACAAACAGACAGGCGATTTTCATATATGAATCGAGCCATGCAAAAAGAGCTTCTGTCCATAATCAGTAGCTTTGAGAAAACGAGAAAAAACTGCTTACATCCTTCATTTGTTTTTTATTGTGCTGTTTTAGCGCAGTTCCTCCCTCCCCCATAGGGAGGAACCCCGCTTATAAGGTTGATACAATGAAACAATCCGGAAGTGCCGACAAGAAAATTTCGCGTTTCAGAACCCCTAGAGACCGAAAATAACGGTGGTTCAAATTTTTATATATATATGTATATATTTATATATATATATATATATATATATATATATATATATATTATTTATTCTTATAGATGACCCAAAATATCAAAATTCTTTTTTATCCTAGGAGGCATGGGGTCATTAAAGCAGTCTTCCTTTATTACACCACTTTATTTATTGGGCCCGACATGTTTCGTGCATCTTTCCTTCGCACCTCTTCAGGGGCACTTCTACAACAAAATATAATTTTTTGCACATCCACACAAACCTTTTTTCTACTATATTAAAACTATCAATACGATCTTTGAACTGTTCCACAAAAGGCATTAAAACATTATCATGCTCATTAAATGTTACTTCTACCCTAAATATTGAAATAATTATAGCTAAATTACATATTTTTTTATAAAAGGTGTTGAGTCCTACCTTGCAAGGAAGTCCTCCCGTTACCAAGTACTCCCTCTGGAGTCCGGCTTAATACTAACCCTGTAAGTGGATAGCCAAATTGGCCCTGTCGTTATCTGTCCTTTGTTGTTGTCCTAGTAAAGTCTACTCGTCAAATATTTTTTTATACATTTTTGGGTATTAATCTATTATTCCATAGAAAATTTGGTGAACATTTTTCAGATCAGTTCTTTTATTCACTGCTATTTTCGAATTTTTTAAAATATAAATATTTTCTTTTATTTTTCTTTTCAGGGTATTTCTTTCTTTATTTAATATTTTGAATTCTTTGAAATTAAAACTGTGTTTTTTTGTTATTGCATGATCCGTCAATGCTGTACCGTTTTCTTGTGTGTCAATGCTCTTTACGTGTTGTATAATTCTTTTACCTAATAATTGCGCAGATTCCCCAATATAACATTTGTTACAGTCGTTGCAGTTGATTTTATAAATATTATATTTTGAACTTGATGCTTTAACCCTGTCTTTAATATTACTAAATACATTGTTTATTGTATGTTTATATTTCCAGCCAATTTTACAAACATCTTTACATATTGTTTTTATTTTGTTTTCTATAAGAGGATGATAATCGAACGTAAAATATTGCTTAATTGGATTTACATCTTTGTCAATACTGTTATTTAAAACCAATTGTTTCCTTTTTTGTAAAAATAAGTGATTATTTAACGTGGTTTCTTCTAATCTGCCGTTATTTTTAATGAAAAAATGATTAATATTAGTTTGCACCAATAATCTTTGTTTTTTGTTCGATATATCGGAATTATCATTAAGATCTCTTTTACGCTTATTATTCTGCACTTCCTTGTTTATTACTTCTGTTTTAACTTTTTTAGATGGCCTTGATTCAATAAAAGTTTCAGAATATTTTCTTTTCTTTTTGTTCTGTAAATCGTTAAAAAATTCGTCCGGTAAATTAAAAAGTTGAGGTTCAAATTTACATTTATCACTATTTTCCGGAAGGTCAATTAATCGATTATTATATATTATGTGTTTTTCAGCTCTTTTTATTTGAATTTCAATTAAATCCCTAGGGTAATTATTTTCCGTGAATAAATTTCTCAATTTATTTTTTATTTCACTGTAAAATTTAGGAGATGTTCTCCGTAAAGCTGATAATGTTCTGTTATATAAAAGGTTCTTTTTGAAATTAAAAGGGTGGCTGGAGTAAAAATTAATCATCCTTGTTGAATGATATGTCTTAGGTTTCCATTTATACTCTAGGCAATTATTCTCATTTCTAATTATTTCCATATCCAAAAATCCCAAACTTTTATTCACTTCTAACTCTTTTGTAAACTGCAAATTATTGCATATTTTAAAAAATTCGAAAATAGCAGTGAATAAAAGAACTGATCTGAAAAATGTTCACCAAATTTTCTATGGAATAATAGATTAATACCCAAAAATGTATAAAAAAATATTTGACGAGTAGACTTTACTAGGACAACAACAAAGGACAGATAACGACAGGGCCAATTTGGCTATCCACTTACAGGGTTAGTATTAAGCCGGACTCCAGAGGGAGTACTTGGTAACGGGAGGACTTCCTTGCAAGGTAGGACTCAACACCTTTTATAAAAAATATGTAATTTAGCTATAATTATTTCAATATTTAGGGTAGAAGTAACATTTAATGAGCATGATAATGTTTTAATGCCTTTTGTGGAACAGTTCAAAGATCGTATTGATAGTTTTAATATAGTAGAAAAAAGATTTGTGTGGATGTGCAAAAAATTATATTTTGTTGTAGAAGTGCCCCTGAAGAGGTGCGAAGGAAAGATGCACGAAACATGTCGGGCCCAATAAATAAAGTGGTGTAATAAAGGAAGACTGCTTTAATGACCCCATGCCTCCTAGGATAAAAAAGAATATACATATATATATATATATATATATATATATATATATATATATATATGTCTGTTCGCTCATTTCTGGCTTCCCTGATGGTCCGATTTTGATGAAATTTGGTACAAAAATCAGTCGTCCAATTTGAAAGGTCAAGTTCGTTAACCAGCAAAATCCGCCCACTGGAAGATTGCGTTTGGGGCGAAATTCGCGCAGAAAAAAATCGTAACGTTTACGTTTTTGAGTTCATAAGCTTGTAAGTACTCTTTTTATAGGCTTCTTGGGCTAGGAAAACGAATGAAACCATTTTCAAGGCGATAGCTTTAACCGTTTTCGAGAAAATTGGAACAATAGTTTTTGAATACCGTTTTTGGTTTGGGTACTTAGAATCACGGGATTCAGTTGAAACATTATCTGCATGTTCTACTTTCATTAAAACTAATATGTTGAAAGTTATGTTACGTTTGGAGTTAAGGAAGGGTTAGAATAAAATATTTTATGAACAGACATGAAAAGTTTTGGGAACTTTGTATACTTTCCTTAATATCTCGAAAAAGGTTGAGAATCTTGGTAAACGGAAGAATACCATTAGAAAGCTTACTAAATGCTCTACAAAAAAGGTTCTGATAAAAGTTTTGATTAGACGATGTCAATCGGAGAAATAAGTGCTTAAAACTTTAAAGTAATTGATTTCGCTGATTCGAACTGTTCTTTTTGTCTGTTTTTATTCCTTGTTATTTTTTGACTGCTTACAGTTGGATAATGTATTTGATAATAAATCAGGTTAAGAAAAATAAGAAAAACAATTTAATCTTAGAGATATGGATTTCCAAGATATAGTTTTTCAAATGCCTAGCGGGGTCCTTCCTAGGGCGGGAACCCATGCAGGTAAGATCGTAAATAAGACCTTTCTTGAAAGTAAAGATGGAACTGTCAACAAAGCTGACGAAGGCTACCAATGAGTAGCCAAAACGTCCTAAATATAGATTTTTTTAACAAAAATCGTATTGAGGTTTCTTTAGCCGAATCCCAACCATTCCATCTTTACTTATCACCTCGACGGCTAACTATCTAATCTTCATGCTTTCTAGAAATGTGGACCCAAAATAATAACAGCTTCTATTTTAATCATTTTAAATGAGTCTAGATATAAGAACGGAACCGCGCAAAGATGATGCAGTTCCTGCGAGTCGGACTTTTTTTTTTGTCTGAGTACCCCATACTGACACAAGTTATATATAAAACATTGGTTATTACTAACAAAGGCATTATATTATTAAAATATAATAATAGTGCTTGGACTGATGCTCTTCTTGCATGGAACAGCCTAAGGAGTACCTCCTTGCAAAATATAAGGTCTAATATAATGTAAAACACATTGTAGGATATATTGAGTTACAGTTTATTATCAATGGTACAATATGTAGAAATATTTGCATGACCTCTTCATCTATGTTTATAGTTGTTGGCCAACCCGATATTTCATAGTAAATATTCTTCCTTCATTACAATGTATTGGACTAAAGTCCTCTTAACATAGAAATGTGTAGTGACCGTCAGAGACAACGAATCCATCACTAACTCATATTTGGAAAACTTGACTGAAGCTCTTTTTGCATCGATTCATATATAGATTAGTTCTACCTCAAAATTTTGGGTTCCAGATCCACTAGGGGTAGTGGTTTTTATCTCAAAATGAGATAATACATCAATCCTATCCTGGCTAGAAAAGAGATATAACACGTCCTGAAGATCTGTGCTAGTCCTGAAGTATAATTGGAGGATAAAAAATGAATACATAAATATTTATTAAAAATAAAATATGAGGAAATAAAAGAAAAACCGTGGTTCGTTAGGGATGCGGCTAACTAGCTCTAATGTTTTCCATTGAAGTTGAGAATCCCCCAGCAGAGGGCAGTACTGACCAGGGTTAGGGGTGTTGTGGTCAGGGGGTTAGTTAGCACGGAACCACTCACCCCCGTTCCAGTCTCCCTTAGCACACAAATTAAAGGGGTTTTGTTCTTTAGCGGCTGTTTGTTCTATCTCTAATTCTCAATCAAATATTGAGTTTGATTCCATTCCCCTTTGGCTATTGTCTTTAATTATACAAACCACTTTTTGCTCCGGAGTTGGTTTATCGGAAATTTAATGCTACAATGGCAGTTGATTTAATAACAATCGGCTTAGGAATACAATGAGAAAATATTTACAGTGTACATTTACAAAAGTAAACAATTTACTTTACCAATATCTACATGCTAAGTTTATATTTCTACTTGGCAACTGGGTATTATCACTTTTCGAAGGAGTATATTACTTTAATTGACTTCTTTATTTGTTATAACTAGGTAAAGTATGTTAATGTAAAATAAAATTCAAAATATGTACATAAATATTTCACTATTTATAACGAAATATGTAATAAAAAATTGAAAATATGTAGTACAAAAATCACTATAAAATATTCAAAAGAAAAGCATAGATAACTAATAAAAAGTCTGTTGTTATAAATGGAAAGACCTAAAGTTGAAATTATATAGAACAAAATGACTAAAACTATATAAAACACTGAAAAAAACATAAATAAAAATTGGGAACTCATTTTAAAAGGGGGAAAAAGAAGTTGAACATTTCTACAGACGAACATTATTTTGGAAAATTGTTCGCAACAAAATGCATTTTTAAATTGTCTGACGTGGGGTCACCGATCAGGCCCATTTTTGTCTGATGATTTTGCATCGAAAAATAGTAAACACGAGTTTACTAGCGTTTAGTCCAATACGCCTTAGGAGCTAAGACATAAAATAAAATAGGTTGAAAATTCATTATTTTATATCTCAAGTTTTAAAAATAATATCCACATGATTCTTTCACTAATTCATTTATTTTAGAGAGTAGATTAATGGATTAATAAAATTGTTAATGAATAATTTGTTATATATTTTTTTTTAAATGCATCTGCTACTAGACCATTATCGCCTGGGAAACTTCTTGGTTTCCTCTATATTATTTCCATCAAGAAATAAATATAATATTAAAATATGTAGCAAAGATATTTATTTATGGCAGAATATGTAAAAATATGGATTTTTGACAAAATATGTAAAAATATGTTAAATGAAAACCTGTTTAAATGCTATAAAATCACTTAAAACGTGCAGAATTTGATCAAAACTTACAATTTAAGAATCAGAAAAAAATTTGTAAATACAATAACATCCGTTCCCTAGTTATAACATTCTGCATATGAATACATCAGGTAATATGTTACAACATGAAGGTTCTGTGCTTAAGGCCTCTCTTTTTATTCGCCGATTAACGTCAGAAGTACGCTCAGATGATGTTGAAAGGGGCCTACCCAAGCTCCCTTCTGCTCCGAACAGTGGCTGGAGTCGAAGAGAGATCGGTGAGCCACGTACATTGACGGTCTTCAGCAGATCTCTTGGCCACTGTCTTCTGAGTCTCCTTACTGGAGAGAGTGGATGGGTGACGTTCGATAGGGAAAGAACTTTAGGATGTTGATGAGTGGAAAGTTTGGCGTGGAAACGTTGGAATCTGGATAATATAATATCTTTAATGAGTGGGATATTGGAGGGTGAGGTTGGAAACGAAAACAGAGCGTCACTTGGAGTGTTTAGATGCGTAAGTCCAAATGGGTTGCAGGAGTAATTTGTTGTTTTCGAGATTCGAAGGAATATTAAATATACAATCATGAATAATTCTTAAAAAAGTTCTTCAAATCTTTATCGATCCTAACTACTCAGCGCCACCACTAGACAGACCCTGTGCCACCACTTGCATTAGAGATTGGGGTGCAACCATTTAATGGTTTACCGATTTTGGGATTAAATTGACTAAAATACAGATTGTTTTAGTTAATAATAAAATAACTAAATATTCTGAACCAAACAGTAAACGCAAGAAAACATAAGGTGGTCCACTGACTCCCTCGTAGATGCCTCTTAAAGAAACAGTTAAGTTATTGAATTCACAATCAAATACGAAAGTATTCTTCATATTTATAAATTCTGAGCATGCTATACAACTTACGATTTGAATGATTTTTTAAAGAGTTTATCCAACCTGAAACAAAGGAAACAATGTAATTTAAACGTTATTAATGTATATGCATATATATTTATAAATCGTCTACATATTGTTCTATATGTTTTTACGTCCAGTGACGTAAAACACATAGAAATCCAAATAAAAATAAATGTGGAATTTATGACCTTCTGGCATCTTAAAAGAAGATTTTTGAGAACAAAAGGTAACAATATTATTATATTTATTTATTGTTTATAGGTGCGAGATTAGTTGAGTGGTAGAGGACAAACCTAATAAAGTGGAAGATCTGAGTTTAATACACTTTAAAGATTTTATCTTCTAATTTTGACTTTCGACGGTTAGGTTCTGGGTACCAGACCATTCCTAGGTGCCTAATAATAGGTACCTAAACCCTTCTGGCGCATTTACTCAAACATAACCAGATGCGATCCCCCTCATTCATAATTAATGGAATATCCGTGAGGCATAATTCTCATCGGTAAGCCTATTATCATGCTGTACTTATTCATTTTATATACAAGTATCCAGGAGGTCAAGAGCCTAAGTAACACACCCAATGTTTTAAGGAAAATGGAGTCAAAGTTGAACTTATGTGGTAATAGTGAAAACTAGATTTTTACAGTTCCGATCACACTAGACGAATCCTAAGGTCCTTAGCTGTTTATTATCGATAATACATAATAGGAACATCATCTGGTTTATGATTAATATGCAAAAGAATTGGAGAATCCGCAAAAAGGCCCCTTAACCCATTTCGTCCCAAAGTTGCGTAAACGCAACATTATTTTCACGATTTTGTTTCTCATGCAAATAAATATTTAAATTTACTTTGAAAAGTTTTTTCTAACAAGGTCTCTCCTTACAGAAAAGGAAAAAAAGTCTTATTAAATGTTTTTCTATGTTTTTTGTTTTTTTAACATTGCTAAAAATATTGATGTGTTAAGTGCTTTAGAAATCTGCCCAAAATATCTATGCATTTGTTAAACAAAAAATTTTTTTTTGATCTAATCATTACTTCAAAATATAATAAATGTAACCAATAAAAGTAATTGCGACCATAATTTTTATGACTATTTGTGGCCCTGCATACACAATGTTGCGTTTACGAAACTTTGGGAAAAGCTAGGCAAATCTGAAAATACCATGATTTTATTATAATAATAATAATATGGTTATTTATTTACTTTTTAAATTTTATATTACTCTAAACTATATTTTATATTCACCTTTGGCTTCTGTTAAAAACATAATTACTATTTAAAAAAATAAATTGAGTCAAAATATTATTTTTTAACACCCTTTTCTAGCCAGGATTGGACTAAGAGCCACGACCCCCCAAGTGGGAATCTTGGTAACACTCACAGTCACCGGGCCTCCGACAACACACATTTATCATATCGTCTCAACCATGTCAAACTATCAAATATGCAAAATCTCGTTTTTAGATTCGGGACTTTGCTCTTGGATTGCGGACGAAACGGCTTGTCGCGAATTGTCAAAACTCTAACCCCTTTATAGAATAGCCTTTAATGCCTTGAATAAAGTATCGAATAAGAACATTTTTCAATATATCACTTCGTAAATGGATAGAATATGTTCGTTCCTATTTTGCTCCAATTCTCATATTCGGTAGTTTGACATGGTAAGGACGATATGTATCATTCATCCTCGACTAAGATATAGAAAAAACATTTTGTAATGTTTGTCTTTTAATTTCATCTGTATAGAAATAAGTATTAACTCTGTCAACCTTGTTTCACGCCTAGCATGCCCTAACCGAATTACCTAAAGAAGTAGAGGGCTCAATATTGTGACGTTAACTGCTTACCTATTTGAAACATTGATATTTTAAAATATTTTATAGTTGTTTACTCCTATTATATTTCACAATTACCCAATTGTTGAATCATAATAGAAAAAGGAATTTTCTCCTTATCCTTTGCCCTAGAGATTTGGACTTGTGTTAGCTCTGTAAGCCCAAGATTCTAGTTTCGTTTCTCTCTACCGATTCCCCTGAGCATCCTAACTTATCTTCTTCTGCTCTTTTCTTTTATAACTGTTTTGTTATATTTTCCACTTTATTTCCCACAAAAGTTCTACATTTTCTTCGAAGTTAGTTTTACCACTTTTCTAGACCACTGCCTGGGCTTGATTTCATTACAGTTAGTTGAAGATTTCTTGGAAAAGGACTTTTACAGAGTAGTAACAGCATGCTTTTAAACTTAAGGAACCAGTAGTTTCTTACTTATAAGTAGGAAGAGGAAGAAAATAATTCAAACACTTTATGAAGTAAAAAAAGTCCGACTCGCAGGAACTGCCTCATCTTAGCGCGGTTCCGTTCTTATCCCTAGTCTAATTTCGAAAGATTAAAATAGAAGCAGTTATTATTTTGTTGAGTGCAGATCGTTGACCGTTGATGATGCAAGGTAGGGATTGTCGGGGTTCGGTCACTGCTACTTAATAATATATACCCCATATGTGTATGTATGTGGGCATATATATGTACATATGTGTGCGTGTATATGTGTATGTGTATATGCTTATATATAAATATATGTATATATATATATATATATATATATATATATATATATATGTTAGGTATATTTACATAGATATGTGCATATGTTAGTGTTAAATATGTCCTACTTGTATTTACAGCCCTGATGAAGGCTTGAAGTTCAAGCCGAAACGTCGGCACAATAATAAAACCATTTTTACGATAAAACGTAGTTTTATTAAGTAGCAGTGACCGAACCCCGACAGTTATTATTTTGGTTCCACCAGGCTTGAAAGGTAGGATTTACAATCTTACCTGGAAGGGTCAGCAACACTTGAAACGGTCCCGCTAGTTACAAGGTCTTGGACTCTTGGAACTCTATGTTTCTAACAATAAATTGTTTTTGTTATTTTACTTAACCTGTTTTATTTTCGAATACATTATCCAACTATAAGCAATTAAAAAATAACAAGGAATACAAAACAGACAAAAAGAACAGTTCGAATAAACGAAATCAATTACTTTAAAGCTTTAAGCTCTTATTTCTCCGATTGACATAGCCTAATCAAAACTTTCATTAGAACCTTTTATGTAGAGCATTTAATAAGCTTTCTAATGGTATTCTTCCGTTTACCAAAATTTTCAACCGTTTTCGAGATATTAATGAAAGTTTCCAAAATTTACATTATTTCTAGCAACAGAAAATTGGTCTCATTTTTCATATCCTGTTTTACACACAAACTTTTCCCAACATAAGAAATTAAAAAAATAAAAGCAATAAAAAACCAAGGGAAAGAGACAAAAATTACAAAAAGAACGACAAAAACCCGTTCATAAGAACAAAACAGACGTATTTGAAGTTTTAAGCACTTATTTCTCCGATTGACATAACCTAATCAAAAATAGTTTTAGAATCATTGTTGTAGAAAATTTAGTAAGCTTTCAAATAGTTTCTATCCACCTACCACGATTTCCCAACCGTGTTCGAGATATTAATGAAAGTATACGAAGTTCCCAAAACTTTTCATGTCTGTTCATAAAATATTTTATTCTAACCCTTCCTTAACTCCAAACGTAACATAACTTTTAACATATTAGTTTTAATGAAAGTAGAACATGCAGATAATGTTTCAACTGAATCCCGTGATTCTAAGTACCCAAACCGAAAACGGCATTCAAAAATTATTTTTCCAATTTTCTCAAAAACGGTTAGAGCTATCACTTTGAAAATGGTCTCATTCGTTTTCCTAGCCCAAGAAGCCTATAAAAAGAGTACTTACAAGCTTATGAACTCAAAAACGTAAGCGTTACGATTTTTTCTGCGCGAATTTCGCCCCAAACGCCATCTTCCAGTGGGCGGATTTTGCTGGTTAACGAACTTGACCTTTCAAATTGGACGAGGGATTTTTGTACCAAATTTCATCAAAATCGGACCATCAGGGAAGCCAGAAATGAGCGAACAGACAAATATATATATATATATATATATATATATATATATATATATATATATATATATATATAAATATATACATATACATATATATATATATATATATATATATATATATATATATATATATATATATACAAATTTGAACCACAGTTTTTTCGGTCTCTAGCGGTTCTGAAACGCGAAATTTTCTTGTCGGCACTTCCGGATTGTTTCATTGTATCAACGTTATAAGCGGGGTTCCTCCCTATGGGGGAGGGAGGAACCGTGCTAAAAAAGCAAAACCTCGAGAAAATTGTGAGAATGATATAGTCTATGTTTCGTCGAAATATACTCAATCCCTTCAATAATGAAATTGAAACGTCAAAATATTTTATTTAAAATAACCTACAATTTTTCTATTTTTTTTTCTTTTATAATAAAGCGTTTATTAACATCTGCACAAATAAAATAGTACATTGGTTGATTGTGATAAATAAAGACATTTTTATGATTTCACATAATAAGATTACAGAAAAAAAAATAGTACATACTTAAATTAATTGCAAACAAAAATAAATAAAAATCATAGCTAAAAGGGAAAAAAAAATAAAAAGTAATAATAATAAAAATAATATTATAAAAAATAATAAATAAAATCATAAAATATAATTGTTTAAATAATTTTTTTTCTAAATAAATACTAATAGTTTTAACTATTTCTATACTATATATTTGTCAAATACCACTCACTGACTGACTACCTTACAGACCTATCATCGCCCTGCCCAAACCAATTGACAGAAAAATTTGAAGTTTTGCACGGACACTCCCTTTAGGATGAAAACACTCCCTAAGACTTTTGGTACACAAATTTTTAAGCATTTTAAGGGGGTGTGAATTTTTAGTTGATTTTCAAGAGAGCTTGCTCGCCCTGGCAACGTGCGTTGCTAGGACGATAACAGGTCAGCTGATACCGTACTGTATCTATTTCATTAATATTATTTATTGAGGTTAATTTATCTGTGATAGCAGGTGTATTCAGCGAAAAAGGTGTATAAAAGTGAACAATTTATAACCGCACATCGTCGCATAATTATAACGACGGATAGTCATATCAGATACAAATCTCCGATAGAAAATAGTAGCACCTTTGGTTGTAGATGAAATTGTTTTTACGCTCATATATATATATATATATATATATATATATATATATATATATATATATATATACATATGTATGCATATAGTAAAATTCTAACGGATCGGTGTCTTTACATGGATGATATGTGGGATACTATTGAGGGCCTTTATCGACAAAACAGTACCCAAAACAATGATTTTTAGAATTTTTGACTGTTTGTCTGAGCGCACTAGTCCCAGAAAAATCTTATCTAATTTAGTTTCGGTTTTCACTAATATATTGTGGTGAGCTTCACTTAACATGTAGTGTTTGCTTTATGTGAATCGGTTCGTAAATAAAAATGTTAGGGCAATGTAAAGAATCACGTCGAACATTTCATAAACTATTTTTAATACGATACAGAGATGTTTTGTTTTTCGTCACGAAAGTTGGTATATATTATTCCCCTAGCAAATGATTGAACGAGTTCGTTAACCAGCAGAATTGATTCATCTGGTGGGGGGGGGGGTTTCACTCCGGACCCAAAGTAGTTATTCGCCCATACCGGCCGCAATTATTGTAATATTTGAACGAAACTCGGTATTCATTTTGGGCATATTAATAGAAAAATATGTTGTCAAAATAAACTAAATGGGTTCATTAGGAGGGGGGTTATTCTGGACCCAAATTACCATTTTGCCGGTACCATCCGTAATCTACATATAATAAAATTCTAACGGATCGCAGACTGTACATGGGAGATATGAGGGAAGAAATTCTATTGGGGGCCTTTTCAAAGCAATAGTACCCAGAACAATGATTTTGAGAATTTTGTTCTGAAGTCTGTCATGCACTCTATACACGCTAGGGTTTAACAATCCCTAACGGGTCCGCTTAGAGGCTCTGTCACGATTTTGCAATCCTAGCAGCCTGTATGCTCCCAGATGGCTATATATGGTCTTATATTGTGCATAGAGAAGCCTTACAGTAAAGTTTTTTTTTAATACCCATACGACGGTGTTTATAATAAAAAATAAATCAAAAGATATATCCAAAAATTCTGCCCTAACTCACTATCCACGCGGACGAAGTCCCGGGCAGAGCTAGTATATATATATATATATATATATATATCCGTAGACGGTACTTTTCTCACTAAAAATTATTGTGAAGCTTATAAGAAATATGCTGTTCACAGAAGTCATGCGAACTTAACACGATTTGTAAGGACGAAGTTTCCTTTGCTTCGATCCTCGAGTAGATTGATTTCTTGGCCTTTGAAAGAGGTCTGTGCCCTCGGAGGAGACTCTAAGGCTTGTTCTAAAGAACAAAGAACACTATAAGAGGATTAGGTAGGGAAGAAAATGGCAAGGGCCAACAATCTGCAATATACCGAGGTACTTTCTACTCCAAGATTGCTTTAATATTTGATGTCCCAAAGTATGATTCTTCAACAGATTATTGTGGGCAATTTGAATGTGAACCTCAGTATTGGTGTACTAAATCAGAAACCCCGTCAAGCAGGAGCTGCAAAAATAACCACATTCCTCAACATTCATTGCAACACACATTGAACCCGTATTACTCCCGATCCGATCTGATCCGATTTCGTTTGACCGATTACGGCCGACGTAAGTGCCAACAATGGACGGGACCTGATCCTATGCGATGCTCGTTTGTAATGAACTCGTAGTGAATTGAAAAAGAGTAATTAATTTAAGAAATACCGCCTAATAAACATAGAAATCTTCGATTACCTTGTTGGAGGTATAAAGTAAGAGTTGAGAGGCCAATCAATCTTCCGGAAGTATATCAGTCCCAAAAAATAAATCTTAGTGTAACAGTTAATTTCTAACTGTTGTCCAGAAATTAACAACTAATTTCTTTACCGCTGCGGATTGAGGAATGGGGTACATCTGTCCCTAATCATCTCGCTTACCCGAGGAGACAATGGGGCAGCTGGCTCAGATGCATGTAATTTTCATCTGTTACTGTAAGCAAATTACAAAACGTAATGATTTTACAGAATTTAATCTCATTAAACGAATAAATAAGATAATATTTCACTATTTTTTAACACAAAAAATAAATTAATAATTTCTGTCATATAGTTAGTTATTGGAATATATTTTTGTTTAATATTTTTGTGCACCACATGTTCTTAGCTTACTAAGGTCCTCAAGGCCAGCAGGTCTGCTCCTTCACACGCCAGGATCGCTGCCTGCCAATCGGAGAATACCCAATCTTTACCACTACCAACAAATGTCTGTTATATATTCTTCTACTGAAAGGAAAGTAATATTTAAGAATTTTATTGTTGTAAAATATATCTTCAAATATCTGCAATGTTGAATTAGTTCAGGAGCCGATTTTGATGTTTAGGTTCGGTAGGGAGCGATGCAATTTCCCATTAATCCGATTGCAGGATTATCGATTATGAGGTTTCAGGATAGGGGAAGGGTGGAAGGTATCGTGTTCTATCAAATCATCTTTACTAACAGGAAATTGAAGGTGTAACGCTTGAATCAATAAGAGGCGTGAATTTAGAGTATACGAAAATTACTCGTAAGTTTTCTCTAGTTTATAATCCCAATTAATAACTCAACGTTTTGGGACGGTTTCAACGTACTTTTGATATTAAATGTCCTATGGTAACCGGAAAATTATGTTGACTGAAAATAATGGTAGAAAATTAAATTCGTAATTTGGTGGAAATTGGTTAGTTGTTATTGTTGAGTAGTAATGTAGAAAGTAGTATTGTAAGATAATTGGCTTGTACAATAAACGTAGAATTAATTACGAGAAATTGTTTCTCATTTCGATTTGATTTTTATTTACTTTCTTAATGAAATTTTTATGCTAAGAATGATTTCCCTACAGACTAAAATCACCCAAGACCGACTCACGGCTTAACATTGGATTCTTGGTTTTTCTTTAGAAATGATTTTGGAAGGTTTGCAGATTTAGAGCTGACTTTATTATATTTTTATTTTGAAAATAGAAACTAAATAGCTTTTAAGGATTATTTTTCTTCCTTTTTGTGTTCTCTTTATTCATTTTCGGCAAATGTTACCGGTTTTGATTATTTTTTATAAGTAGTACATTAGTTGACCTATAGCAATCTATTCAGTGTCCAAGAGAATGGTACTGCTGTTATACGAATTTTATTTTGGCTATACTAGTAGCACTTCAGCACTCAAACCATTCATATATCTAATAGGAACTTCCAAATTGTTTTGGTCTGTAAAAAAACATTAACCGGAAATACCAGATTTTGCTTAGACTTAGTGCCCCGACATGCCAGGCTTGTCCATCAAGGAATTCCACGGTTACACCTTCGCGCCTGGCGTGTTCTCCTTTGAATACCTAAAGGGATAGTGTGTTTACCGGTCAAATTTCGTAATTTAGTAGGGAGTGGTAAATATGTTAAACTGTTCACATCACTGTTTTGCAAGTTAATTAATCTAATAAGCTAGAAGGCACAGCGTTCGCACAAAGTAAATGATAATACAGAAGTGGGAAGTAAATTGTAAATGTTTTTGAAAAATATTAACAAATCGTTCGTTACTGAAGGCAATTTCACAAACTCAAATTAACAAAGTGTCATAGAGCTCAGGTAATTTGTTCGCATTATTCTCACTAATAACATCGTAAATTGACCTCCCCAAAACACTAGTCGACATAACTATTAGGCGTAAAAATAACTAAAAAAAGAAGTCCTTTCCATTAAGAGTCATAACCTTATTTTTTTTTTCGACGCATCGACAAATCTTGGCCATTAGCGCCGGCCTCCAGTGTGCAGCCAGGAATTTTCTCAGCGAGCCCTGAGATGAGAAAATTCCTGCCTCCGGTGGGGATCGAACCCACCATCTCCCGCTTATGAATCCAGTGCGCTAGCCACTAGACTACGGGAGACCTCCATAACCTTATTGGAGCAATTTTAAATCCTTTTTGTAGAATATCCTCCGAACAAAACACTTCTAAACAGCCCTGGCTTTTCTTTACTACGGCTTTCAATCTTACATTAACCAACTATACAAAATACAAAACGATTCCAACCGTTTTCCGCAAATATATGTGTATATATATATATATATATATATATATATATATATATGTGTGTAAAGACTTCTGTAGAAGTCAAAGTTTGCCGTGCCCCTGGAGCGAAGGACTTGTACAGCAGTCGAGAGCTGCCGTGCCCTGGAACGAAGGACTTGTACAGCAGTCCGACCCTTCTCTCTCGCTTACCAGCTCCCTATGGCTAACTTTTCCAGGAGTTTGACCTTGGGGCTATTAAGCAAGGACTTAGAGAAGCTTTAGCTATTTCTTTTACGACTGGTTGCCGGAAAAATTGACTATTTGGGTCGAGAGAGCTACGGATTATGGATACATGGGTCGGGATCGTAAAAATTAACATCGCCAGTGTTAAATCCAAATCGATTCCAATCGAAAAGGATGATGTATTTTTCTTTGTTTTAATAAAAAAATATGCTATTTATTTATTTAGCTTCTTTGATTAGTACGAAAATCATAAAAAAACAAAATTTTTCGTACTAAAAAGTATAGACTATAAAACATATTTATTGGAGCATCTAATTATATAATTCAACCTAAATATTTAGAGCTAAAAGTAAACGTAAATGAATAATAAAATACAGTTTTCCTAAGATTAGAAATGTTAAGGGGAGGAAATTATATGAACGTTTTTACGCACGCCGAGAGGAGGGGGAGAATAGCTTCGTAACTAGGGCCCGGACAGGTAGAGAGATGGCCGTACTACAGGGTCGGTCAGTCCGCACTAGGCCTAGTAAGCTAAGGGTTAATGCCAAATTTAGAATTTCCCATTATAGCTGCTGATCCAGTGCCTTCTCTAGATTTCGATCCGTCTGTAAATGCTAGGAGTGCATCTGGATACAACGATAGAAGATAGTTAAACTCATTTTTGTAAAAATGTTTAGAAAGAGGGCTGTTTTTATTGAATTTTGATAATTTTAAGTTAATTTCTAAGTTATTTTTTCTCCACGGTAAATCTACTGGCGTCGTGAGTACGTAGGAATGGTCAGTAGGTCTGTGTTTGCTGAGTAGTCAAGTATCCTTATGTTCGGTCTTTG
The DNA here is from genome assembly GCA_946811695.1 of Gonocerus acuteangulatus. Taxonomy (NCBI): domain Eukaryota; kingdom Metazoa; phylum Arthropoda; class Insecta; order Hemiptera; family Coreidae; genus Gonocerus; species Gonocerus acuteangulatus. The sequence continues at coordinate 15,199,679 of OX328129.1, read as the reverse complement.
TCTTGTTCCCGTCTAGTTGTACATAGCTATAAATGGGTTTTGTATTAATGTTTGTGTGAATGGTGTATTTAGAAACTTGAGTTTTGTGTAAAATCTTAAACAAAATTCCTGACACCTGTACTCCAATGGCGGCTCGCTGGCTTCGACATACAAGCTGACACATGGGCTAGATCTGAATGCACCTGTCACTATTCTGATTCCTGCGTTATGTATCGGGTCTAACATTTGTAATGATCTTTTACTGGCAGATGAATATGCTTGACACCCATAATCCAGAATTCACCTGGTGTATGCTCTATAGAAAGTGAGCATAGAACATCTGCCAGCACCCCATTTTGTATTTATAATATATTTTTTTTATATATATAATAGTAAAAAACATAAAACATTTAAGGTATGTGTTTAAGGGGCCATTACGCCGACGGCAGACTAGCCTTGCGATATATATCTGAGAGAAGGGAGGGGCTGATTTAGAGAAGGAATTGCAAGCCACCCTCCCGGCTCTAAGCTTCTACCATCTTGAGTTATTACCACATAAATTGCAGGGTCGATGTGGTTCTACTTAGGAACAACCAACTTCCCTCTCCTACCCATTATTAGGCAATGCTTCAAGGAGAATTAAATATGATAATTGCAAATAGCATTTGAATAATAAAATGGATGAGTAAGCACTTTATGATTTTTATTAGGTCTTAAAAAAAAAAATGTTTGGTCAGCTGCATGGAATATTAAGCAGATTATATTGTTTTTACTTGGGCTGAATTCAAAAATTACAGCAATTTTGGTCCATAACGTACAGTTTTCTTGCAAAAGATGATGGGCGGGCACATGAGAAACACAAAAATGTTGAAAATGGGTATTCTTAGATCTCTTTTAGCACTTTCCTCCGAAGGAAAGTAGCTATTGAGGTTGGACTCATGACGGAATTTTTGAAACATTTCTTCAAATCTTTATCGATCCAACCTAGTAGACACCGAAAATGACCCCCGTTAAAATTTATATATATATATATGTGTCTGTTAACACGATAGCGGCCAGAGTTTTTGTTTTTTCGCCACGAAACTTGGTATATAGCATTCAATTAGCAAACGATTGAACGAGTTCGTTAACCACCAAAGTCGGTCCACCAGAAGGGGGGGGGGGGGGTTTACCCCGAACCCATAACACTAATTTGACTATGTCAGCCGTAATTTTTGTTATATTTCAACGAAACTTGGTATTCGTTGTGTTAATATAGAGAGAAAATTGAGATATAAAAATGAACTAAATCGGTTCATTAGAAGGGGGGGGGGGTTTACTCCGGACCCACAATACCAATTCGCCACTACCAGCCGTGATTTTTGGTATATTTCGACGAAACTCGGTATTCGTAGTGGTAATCTATAGGTAAATATGTGTTGTAAAAATAAACTGAATCGGTTCATTAGAAGGGGAGGGGGGGTTTACTCCGGACCCAAATTCCTATTATACTCATACCGGTCGTAATTTCTGCTGAATTGTAACGAAACGCGGTATACGTCGTGGGTAACTCATGAGAAAGAAGTGTTGTAAAAATGAGCTGAATCGGTCAATCGGAAAGCGGGGGTTTAATTTGTAATATATTTCAATAGAAAAGCCCGCCAGACGTAGGCTCACAAAGCCTCCGCAAGGAGCGCTTTCTACCACTAGAGTGACTGTATCCTGTTCCTGCGTTAGATCAAAATACGATAATATGAGGTTTTTTGTATTTATTACGTAGTGTAATAGGTACCATGTGTAAACATAACTCTGGAAGCAAATTAATAATTGATCAGTTACTCATTACAAATTTATAAGAGAACTATTCATGTTTTTATTTTATTTATGTAGGATATTTTAAGCAAATTGTTCTGGAAAGCAGTCTACACTACCCAAATTCTGAAGGAAGTGCTTAGTTATGCAGCTCCTGCGTGACGGACTTTTCTATCCTATCTCATCCCTTAACTCCCCTACCGCCATTTCTTGTAGTATAAGAGAAAACGTGAGCTATTTCAATTCAAAAGATCGACAACAAGAGAGTGACTACCGAATTCATGAGACTGACAGCATGACAGTGACTACCGAATACATAAGATTTACAACAAGGCAGTGACTACCGAATTCATAAGATTGACATCATGGCAGTGACTACCGAATTCATAAGACTGACAGCATGGCAGTAACTACCGAATACATAAGATTTACAACAAGACAGTGACTACCGAATTCATAACATTTACAACATGAAAGTGACTACCCAATTCACCAGATTGACAACATGTCAGTGACTACCAAATTCATAAAATTTACAAGACAGTGACTACCCAATTCATAACATTTACAACATGACAGTGACTACCCAATTCACAAGATTGACAACATGTCAGTGACTACCAAATTCATAAAATTTACAACATGACAGTGACTACCGAATTCATAAGATTGACAACATGTCAGTGACTACCGAATTCATAAGATTGACAACATGGCAGTGCCTACCGAATTCGTAAGATTGGCAAAATGACAGTGACTACCTAATTCATATGATTGACAAAATTACAGAGACTACCGAATTCATAAGATTGACAACAAGGCAGTAACTACCGAATTCACAAGATTCACAACATGGCAGTGACTACCGAATTCATAAGATTCACAACATGGCAGTGAGTACCAAATTCGAGGATTAACGCTCAATAACAACACAACCCATAGGTATTCCAAAAACTACACCTCATGGAGTTATTGAATGTTTTATTCAGTTTCAGAATGCAAAACTCCATAGAAAACAGTTCAAAAAATCTGAGGTTTTTGGTCTCAGATCGGCGCTATCTCCGAAAATGTATTGTGATCATTTCCTTTTAATCGTTTTTTGTGAGGGATCATATTATTTTAGGTTCAGGATAAGTGAATAAGTACAAACGCTTCCAACATAGGAGTCTGTTGAGTGGGATTTGACATCGGAATAAGAATATGCAAAATCCTTGGTCACGGCGTCATTTTTTAGGCACAAAAATGTTATGCAATCCAAGAAAATTGTTCATAAAAAAAAAGAAAAAGTATGCTGAACTTCTATCATTTTATTGCGTTTCCATAATTGCCCAAACCATAGTATGAATTGTAACCTAATCATTTATATATTTACTAGATAATTCGATTTTAAATTTGTCTATATTTTTGCTGTTTAGTGCCTCTTTCCTCTTAGTGCAAACTTATGAACAAAAGTGAGTGCTCGCTTATATTTATGAGTGTTAGATTAATTACTGATTTTCTTATCGAAGCGCGTAGAATATTATCCAATATTAACAACAACAAAAATATTTTTACTGAAAGTCAGTAATCGTACGGTTATAGAGCGGAATGTACGAAAAATCATTAGAAAAATAAACTTTTTAGGCAGAAATTTTATTCTAGTTTCTTTGATTTTTAGTTCTTCGCTGATGGAAAATAAGGACTGTAAAAATAATAATTTCAAGAAAATCAGCCATAATTAATTGAATAAGTAAAACATTTGCAACTAAAACATTTTTAATAATATATTTCTTTCTACGGTGACTATTTTAGGTAATATAATTATTGTTCCTGAATTGTTTCATCTTACTTTAGTTTAATTATTTTCCTGTGAACATTTACGACTAAGACTTTCGGACTTGCGTAGTTTTAGAAGGGGCTTCTGATTATTTGTGGCACTTCACTGTTAAATGAGGAATTTATGAAAAAAATGATGAGTATTTTTTTATTGTATTAAAACAAACTACAATTTTATTCACTCAGTATACAATTCAATGCAAGTACACTTCGTACTCTTGCTAAAAATGTAAACATTAATTTTCAATTTAATCAAACATTGCTACTCATTATAATTGACAATTATTATAATTTGTATTCAAAACTCTTTTTTTTAAATGTTATATAAATATTGTATTTGGAATGTACCGAGCCGAAACTTTGGTCATAAAAACTAATTTTTTCACTTTTAATATATATTATGACCACAGACTATTTCTACAATGGTTAATCTCAGTAGATTCATGATCTCTTCAGAAAATAAAGAAATCGCTTTTCTTCAGGTTCTAGAGACCTGTAAAAGAAAATATTTAGGAATTTAGGAGGCCGAAAGGCAAGTTAATTAACATGAAAACCAAACAAAATCTTTTCTTTTTTTTTTTTTATAATTTATTTATGAGCACCCCGCATTGAGAGCGTTTCGCCCAGGTACACATATAAAATAGAAATACATAACAACAACAAAATAGTTACAATATTACATCATTACAAATCCAATTACATTATTGTGTGTTTTAATCTAATTATACAATTAACTTTGTGAATAACATACAGCTAAAAGTAAAATTAACTAGTAAAAAAAAAACAATACATTTTTAAGAAAAACCTATAATTATAAAGGAAACGAAGAAAATCGTTCCTATGTACAATATGACTATATACAATCGCAACAGTTTCTATTTACAATATAGGTTCTATGCATAATATGACAACATACATAAGAACAATAGCTCCATGTACAATCAATAGGAAGGATCCTATGTAAAATAATTATGAATATTTTTTTTTTTTTTTTTTTTATAAACATCACTCATGACGTGATTTATTCATTTATTCAAACAAAATCTAAAACATGTACAGAAAAATTAAAAATAAAACAACAAAGAGAACAGTAGAATTGGGTAAAAGGGAGAGCAAAAGAAATACTAGGACCTCCATTTTTATTCGAACGTTTAAGACAAAAAGGTAGAATTTATGGAAAGATAAAAACTCACTACACAACTCTGGAAACCGTAATGGCGCCCTTTAAATTATCAAGAGGAATAGTAATTATTACTTTTTTTTTTCAAAAACTTTTTTTTAACAACCCCTCGGGGCTTGTATTTTCGAATAATTTCTCATCCTTCTCGTTCATCTTCGTTTTTAAAATTTATCCTCCATTTTAGGGCCTATTACCAAGGAAATATTCATTCTTACCTGCCTTCTTATTTTTTTTTTCTTTTTATTCCTTTAAAAGGATGAAGAAAAAGGAATAAGAAAGAGGTCCTGTAGGCTGAGATAAATGTAGTAATCGCATTAATTTTCCTCTCTTCTTGGGCGATCCTTCAGGAATACTCTTTATCAGCATTTGTTACAATCCTTAGAATCCTTCAGGAACTTTCCAAGCTCTCTTCTTTCGAAAGATAACAAACTCAAGCAAAATATATCAAAGGCTTATTTATTATATTTTATTTTTTTATTTTATTGGTTCTTTGTTTTAGGGAAATACCCTTTACAAAGAAGTGTGTGCACACATTTAAGCTTTTTTGCATACAAATTTCTTACATTAAAAGATTTCAAACCCTTAATTATAATAAAACTACATGCACCAAAAAATATAACTATAATATTAAATACAAATATACTTTAACACTTTATAATACAGAAAACAGCAAGCTAAAAATTTAGGTACATGCTAGATCTAAATAATATAATAAAATAAAAAACATGCTATAAGGAATAATTTAATAAAAATGGTAACGTAATGCAATAAAAAAATAAACGTAAACAGATAAAACAAGCAAGTAATATGAGGCAAACAACATGCTATGCAAAGAATACAAAACATAAGTAATTCACATAAAGCGAAAAAACTTACCTGTATGCGTATATACCCCACACATACTTACATACAAACCCATACTGACACTCCTACTTACACGCATATACTCCCATATACACACATACACATTCAAAGTAATATATATATAAGTATACATATGCATAATATGAATAAAATTAAGACTATTTACAAATACCTAACTCATGCCTAGATTGATTACTTATGTGGTTCTGGTTATCAAAGGCTTAAATATTCAATATAATTATTATTTATTACAGGGGGTAATGAAATATATTATTTTTTTTTATTTATTTAATGTTCGAGCGCCATAACTGAGACGATTCATTCGTTACTTATAAAACTCTTCTTATTAACAAACAGGTATTATTCTTACTGAAATTTCATATAAAATAAAAACATTAATTTACTTTGGACAATAAAAGTATTTTACAAATTAATATAACAGTTATAATGTACGTACACTATTGTATATATACATACATATATATATATATATATATATATATATATATATATATATATATATATTCGATCTCCCTGACCGTCCCTATGCCAACCCAGCCTTTAATTAATTTAATAATGGGTACCTTGGGTGCTAATGACTGTAGCAGTCGAAGCGGCTAAGGGGAAAATCAGGCGGCCGGAGCATAGTACTGAACACACTATCTCCCTTGTGTGCAGTATGGTCATGAATCAGATACCTCTATAGTATCTGCCCCTCTCGGCCCTCGTGGCCTGTTACGGGTCAGATTTATATATATATATATATATATATATATATATATATATATATATATATATATATATCGAAACTCTGAAGTGCACGTGACTGGGCTCAGGTGATGGTGGAGCCCATTCGAAAAAACACTCATCAAGCCAAAACCAATTTTTCTTCTTTAAAAAATACATCTGTTCCTGTCTCAGCCAACTTTATTTTGAATTTCACCACAAAAGTTTGAGATAATTACCGTTGAAGTATCGAAATATGCTCATCGGCTATTCGGAATTTACCTGGCAAATACTTACATACTAAAAGCACACTTTTGTCGTTTGAATTCAAAACTATTTCTACTGGGACACAATATTTCACTCGGATCACCTCAGACATCTTTTCCAGACGACACTGACTTGAGTACTGCAAAAATAAATTAAATTTGAACTGAAATTAATAACATATAAAGAAACAGAATACGTTAATAGCAAATACAAGGGAGATGCTATTTAATGCATGAAACTTCCAGACATAAAAAAACTCCCTCCTTTCAGGGCTACTGTAAGGAGGAAACAAATAAAAAAATATATATATATATATTTATTTATTTATTTGTTATCTTTTTTTTTATTTGTTTCCTACTCATATGTATTTCCTAAAATTCTACCTTTTCCTTTTTACTTATTTATTTATTTATTTGTTATCTTTTTTTTTATTTGTTTCCTACTCATATGTATTTCCTAAAATTCTACCTTTTCCTTTTTACTTATTTATTTATTTATTTGTTATCTTTTTTTTTTATTTGTTTCCTACTCATATATATTTCCTAAAATTCTACCTTTTCCTTTTTATTTATTTATTTATTTATTTATTATCTTTTTTTTTATTTGTTTCCTACTCATATATATTTCCTAAAATTCTACCTTTTCCTTTTTATTTATTTATTTATTTATTTGTTATCTTTTTTTTTATTTTTTTCCTACTCATATATATTTCCTAAATTTCTACCTTTTCCTTTTTACTTATTTATTTATTTATTTGTTATCTTTTTTTTTATTTGTTTACTACTCATATATATTTCCTAAAATTCCACCTTTTCCTTTTTATTTATTTATTTGTTATCTTTTTTTTTTATTTGTTTCCTACTCATATATATTTCCTAAAATTCTACCTTTTCCTTTTTATTTATTTATTTATTTATTTGTTATCTTTTTTTTTTATTTGTTTCCTACTCATATATATTTCCTAAAATTCTACCTTTTCCTTTTTAATTATTTATTTGCTATCTTTTTTTTTATTTGTTTCCTACTCATATATATTTCCTAAAATTCTACCTTTTCCTTTTTACTTATTTATTTATTTATTTGTTATCTTTTTTTTTATTTGTTTCCTACTCATATATATTTCCTAAAATTCTACCTTTTCCTTTTTACTTATTTATTTATTTGTTATCTTTTTTTTTAATTTGTTTCCTACTCATATATATTTCCTAAAATTCTACCTTTTCCTTTTTATTTATTTATTAAAAGTTTCGCAGTTTTTAGCGATTTACTCTATAACAATGAACGATGATTACATGATTACAAAATTAGTTACACAATAAATGATGATTACATAAATGATAAAAACACTGATTACAATGAATGATGATTTAACAATAAATGGAGATATGATGATTTGACAATAAATGATGATGCCATGATTACAGAATTCATACACATACACACACATATATACATATGCGTATATTATTGCACTATATCTATATTGTTTATATTTACATTATACATACATTATACATTATTATTATCTATAGACTTATAGCGTACATTATTGTATCTATATAATTATTTTATTCATTAATATTATTATTATTACATTTATTCCTTATTATTATATATATATACTTAAATTACACATTATTATTATTACATTATTCCTTATCATTATCCATATACTAATATTGCACATTATTACTACATTGCTTGTTATTATTGTTATTGTTTTTCGCTACACAGTAATTTACCAATTAAAATGTATTTAATGCTGCAATTTGTTCATTGCAAACAGTTTAGTTTGTGTCTGTATTGTTTATGTTCAGATTTAGTTAATGCTTGAAATATTAAATGTTATTCTCAAAGGTAGATATATCTGCTTTTCAGATTACCTGTATAAATAATGTTAGACAGATCGTCACAGTTTGTTAAATATATTTGTATTTTTTAAATATGTGTATATCATGTCTATATACTGGCTTTTATCTGAGAGTAGTTCAGTCATGTTGTCCGGTAAGTCATAGTTTTCTCTCAACCGACATTCAGTCAGGATGTGTTTTATTGTCAGTGTAGTGTTACATACTTCACATGCCGGTCTGTCCTGTCTCGTCATGAGGTGTACGTGCGTCAGCCGTGAATGGCCTATTCTTATGCGGCATAAGACAACTTCTTCTCTTCTATTCTGTCTTATACTGGATGACCATTTACCGACTGTTTGTTTAATTTCTCTTAGTTTATCGTCTATTGTCATGTGCCAGGATCTCTGTCACTTCTCTATAACTATTTTCTTGGCTTCATTTTGCATATCTCTGTACGTTATGTGGTTTATGTCCTGATGTTGTTGTTTGGTTGCAGTCTTGGCAAATTTGTCGACTATTGTATTTTGTTCAATGTCTTCGTGTCCTGGGAGCCAGTATATTGTTATCAGTTTCTTCGTGTCGTAAATCCGTTGTAGTATTTGTATGTTAAGTGGGTTTGGATTGTAAGTGTTCTGTAGTCCTGTTATTGCGCTGAGTGAGTCAGTACATATCGTTATCATGTCTTGTGTTACGTCCTGTATGTTCTCTAAGGCGAGTAGAATGGCATGCAGTTCAGCTGAATAGCTACTTGTAAGGTCTGGCAGTTTAATGCTGACGGCCTTTTTATCAATGAATGCTGACGGTCTTTTTATCAATGACAGCCTTTTCCTTTTAAAAATATGTTGCATAAATAAGCAGACGTGAGTGAGCGTTTACCAAACTTCAGGCAAAAATGTAAGGATCTGAGGGCTTGATTTTTGTTCCTATTAAAGTACAATAACAACCAAGTATCCGAAACTAATAAGTTAGTAGTTTCAACTATTCGGCGTTACTTAACTTATATGCTGAAGTATGCAGCTTCGTTGGGGTCGCAAATATGTGTGATATAACGAAACAAATTGACTGGTTAATCCACATCATTAATCAAACTTAAACAACGAATCCGATTTCCAATGATTGTTCTGATTGAACCGCCTAGCTGTTCGGAGGCGATAACTAGGTTAGAGTTGAACAAGTCTGTTGAATATATGATGGAATCTCCATCTAAATCGAGTTGAATTTCCAGAAACGGCCGGGCTAAGTTTTATTAATTAAAACCCCTAGAGGAGTGCGAAGGTATAACCTCTCGTACTAACAAGCCCTCGGAATAACCTACTCGAATCTCGAGTACTCTTCAGGAGGATGAGTACCAACGCGGAATAATGTGTGTTGAGTACTTGACATATAATTAAATAAGTTTGGTATTGCTATATAAGAATGACTAGCGTGCTTGATTTTAACGCAAGAGGTGGACTTTAGGATCTCGCCAATAGCTGTATAAGTTTTTCAGAGGTTGACGCACTGAAACATTATATACCCCACTATCAATTTTTACAAACGGTGAAAATGTTTCAAAGCTGTGAGTTTTAATAAAACCAAATCACTATATTGGGCGAATGCCTTATGCGGAAAAAAAATGTCTGCGATGTCTGCTATAAAAGCATTTCTTATTTTCTTTTACTATAATATTAATTTTACAGATAAATGGAATAAAAAAAAATCAATTAAAAAGTGATTTAAACAAAGACAAAACCCCGTTTAAAAGAAAAGAACAAACACACTTAAATATTTAAGAACTTCTCCGATTGAAATCGCCTTATCGAAAATTCATTTAGAATCTTTTTTCTAGAGCCGAAATATCCGAATGATAACCTTTCTCTTACCAAGATTTCCAACCGTTTTCGAGATATTAAGGAAAATAGGGGTCTCCCGTGGTCTAATGGCTAGCGCCTTGGATTCATAAGCTGGAGATGGTGGGTTCGATTCCCAACCTCCGGCAGGAATTTTATCATCCCACGGCTCGCTGGTAAAATTCCTCGCTGCACCCTGGATGTCGGCGCTAATGACCTAGATGTAGATGCGCCGTAAAAAAAAAAAAAAAAAAAAATTAAGGAAAATAGTTCCCAAAAATTCTCAAGTCAATTAATAAAATATTTTATTCTAATCCTTACTTATTTAAATTTAAACACGATTGTTTATATGAATTTCATGCAGAAAATATTTAAACTGAATCCCATGATTCTAAGTACCCCAACCAAAAACTAGATTTAACAATTATTTTTCCACTTTTCTCGAAAACGGTTGAAGCTGTCTCCTGAAAAGTGGTTTCAATCCTTTTCCTAGGCCATGCAGTCTATAAAAAGAGTACTTAAAAGCCTATGATGTAAGTGCAACGATTTTTTTCGCGCGAATTTTACTCCAAAAACTATGTTCCGGTTGACTGATTCTGTTGGTTAACGGTGACAAATAAGATAAGATTTACTGAGGATAGACAATATACAATTAAAACACATATTCTTCATTGATTGAGCTCATCATGTATTTTACCTAATTACACTGTTCTGCACGAAAATCCTCCTTCAAACCAAAACATGCTTTCTTACTGTTTTCAAATGTGCTGAACACGAATTTGAAGTCAGATTCTGTCTATCACGCACAGTTTCTTGAGAAATTCTAGTTTTTTATCAAAAAATGTGAGTTTTTTGTAAATTTGACGATTTTTTTTTGGCATCAAAACATAGTGAAAAAAATTCAAAAGCCCGATGATTTTGAGCGCAATGAAGTATATTTGAACGAAAAAAAATTTGATGGGAATATTACAAGTGGTTGAAGAAATATGGCTAACAGTGTAGGACCCCAAATTCGACATCTACTCAAGGACCTCACTTTTGAAGCAAAGTTAAATACTACTGAGAAAAAGGCTTGGATTGCTTTTCGAGAGGTATGTGCTAAGTTTTTGGGAAACGAAAAATCTAGAGACTACCGAAAAATAGTCCAAGAACTGCTTACTTCATATAAAACATTGGGATGCAATATGTCCTTAAAAATACATTTCCTGCATAGTGAACTAGACTTTTTCGCCCCAAATTTGGGTGCAGTTTCGGACGAACATGGAGAACGATTCCACCAAGACATATCCAGAATGGAAAAAAGATATACTGGCAAATGGAATGAGAAGATGCTGGCGGATTACTGCTGGACACTGCAGCGGGAGACAGAGGAGGAAGAGTACAAAAGAAAAAAAAATACTCATTGACGATGTGTGTATATTTTTTGAGTTGTGTCATATCTAGTATTATACCTGATAGCATGCAGGATTCAATTAATTATATTTTACCGTTGAATAAGAAAAAAAAATCTGTTATAATAAAGGCAATAATTTTCAAATACAATTTTTCATTTTTTCCAAGTTTCTCCTCTTTTCTCTCAAAATCAGAGGGTGATAGAATTTTTCTGAGTTCAGATTCGGACTCATCACACCTGATAGAAGAGAGAAACAGCCAAAATTGTTCAAGGGAGGGGAGAAAAGTTTTTTTTTGCAGAACAGTGTTATTATATTTGTAATTCGACCGACAGGTATTAGAGGCTTTAACGACCTTGAAGTGGTTTGCCATAAATTTATAAATTAAAAAAAAAAAAACAACAGTAAAAACACCTTCATTGATCTGCAAAAAAAAAAAAAACTATTTATATTCATTCATCTCCGCTTATATATGAGCATTTTTGATTACTAAGCTATTAACAAACTAGAAGAAATTATTGTTGTTATTATTTACTATTTAAAAATATTATTTAAATATTTTAGGATAAATGTATTGCGAATAAATCATTTTATGACTTATAACCGGTTGAGGTTACATGCAGGATGAAAAATCGTAACTTACAGAATGTAAAAAATGACTTCTGTTTTTGAGGTAAAACAAAAACATTATTTATTTATCAGTGATTCCCATCTACTGCGATTCCACTCCTTGACGGTACTACCTTGAATGGTTGTATGGTCTAATCAACCAGAATTAAGATGGGTATTTAATTCAAATATTTCTATAACCTGAGGTTTGGAAATGTCTGTTATATGCCTGGAAGCCTCTGGTTATTTAGCAGATGTCTCCAAATGCGAGTGCATAGTTTAGTGTCCTGCAAGTAAGAAAGTAATATGTTTGTGTACTGGCTGCTGTCCCTCAATAGTTCGTACTTGTCATGTGGGATATTTAGGTTTTGTCGTTTTCTGCAATCCGTAATTAGGTGTTTTACAGTAAAGTCTCTTATCACAAATTGGTTGGTCAAGTGCTGTCATGAGGTATTCGTGTTTTAGTGTTCTGTGGTCAATTCGGAGTCGAGCAATTACAACTTCTAGTCTGCTGTAACGGTAGCAATGTCCAATTTCTGAGTTGTACGTAATTTATTGTCTGATTGTCGAGTCCAGCTGTCTTGCCAATAATTTAAAATATTTTGTTCGATTGCAATGGTATTTGGCCCTCGTTTGTGATTGATAGATCGAGCTCAGATTGTCTTTTGGCAAGTTTTACATGGGAATATGCTAGGGCTGCCACATGTTGAAAAAAATAAAATACATTTTATATATATTATATTATGTACATGTTGGACAAAGGGGTGTAATATGATGTGGATTAAATTGAAAAGTTGTTTTCGATAAATGTTTACCTGAGAGAACGAGACTATAAAAATGATTTTCCAACGATATAAAACTGTGATAAACCTAAATAAACGTTTTCAAACAACATAATGAAAGGTGTTGAGAACCCATTAACTGTTCTGAAAGTAATTATTTTAACATTAACATCTTTCCTATGAGAGGAGCGAGGTTTATAGGCCTATAAAAGGATTATTGTTGTTTTAATGCGTTCAACCCTCAAACTCAACAGGTGGCCGCTTTACTAGCTCACTCTTGTGGGGATAATATCTTTTCAATCAACCGTCTAAATCAAATTTCTAACTATTAAAGTCTCTTTAATGCATTATTGATGTAACAATTCTGTTGGAAGATGGATTGTATTAATATGTGTTTTGCAGTAAGGTATTCCCAATTTTTCTCTAAAACGTATTTTTTCAATTTTATTTATTGCGTGCAAGGTTCTTCCATTGCAAGGAGTTGGGATTATATAATGTTTTAGTCCTATGACAATATTACATTCATAATCATACATAGACAAAGACGAAAATGGACACACACTTTTTACTCACATAAGTCACAGGTTTGAATAATAATATTCTGAGAAATAATAAAAATTAACTAAAAATAAATATATTTTTTGTATTACATAAATTTCCTCAATATATAATTAATACGATATAAATATTAAAATAATTCTTAATTAGTGAAAAATGCTTCTTTTTTTTTTCACGGTGTATTTACGTGTAGGCAGTTAGCGCCGACATCCAGGGTGCAGCGGGGATCGTGGGAATTGAACCCACCATCTCCCGCATGTGAATCTAAAGCGTTAGCCACTGAACCACGTGGAGACCCATAAGTTTGTATGTATTTCATTTGTGAGGCACAATTCAAGACTTCATGTAATTTGGAATTATCAGTAGGCAGGTTGATAAACTGGAGAAAATGTATTCTAATGAAGGAGCAAATTAACACCACGAATATAATTATATTGAAATATCCTGCTAATCGGACTTGCTTTTTTTACTTTTATATATATAAAATATATATTATAAATATTTTGTGAGGGTACCTAGAGAATTACACATGTGTTGATTTTCGAAACGGTAATTTTTCAGTTCAAAATCTTAGTAATCTAAACTCATTAGTATTGAAGGTAGATAAGGCAATTTAAAGAACTTCCAAAAAAATCCTATACTTAAATTCGTGAAAACATGCGAATTCGTGATTATTAAGAACTGCAGACCCAATATCTTTGGTGGCTTTAGGGCCGTTTTTAAATATATTGGTTAAGTTGGGACTCTTCCAAAGTATTTTATTAAATTACTAGCTGTTCACCGGCACAGCTACTTTCTGCATCTAAAAAAGCAAAAATAAATAAGAAACCAGACAAGTAACATTAAAATCTAATAACACAAATTTGCAACTGTTTGGGTTCATAGTTTCGAACTCGTGACATCCGAACTGTGATCCCTAGACGATTTTAAACTAGCCTATGACTCTACCCGAATCACCTTCATGTGTGTCATGTTTGGTCAAAATCGGTCAAACAGTGTGGATTTTTATAACGAATAAATATACAGATAGATAGCTAGTAGACGTTTTTGACCTTGCCTCTGACGCTCCCCGTATCAAGACCTACCTGGTCAAACGGTATGGATTTGTAAAAGGAACAAACATTAAGACAGACAACTGGTAGACATTTTTAACATAGCCTGCGACATTCTCCGGATCAAGATCTATCAGTGTACCAAGTTTGGTCAAAATTGGAGGAACGGTGTGGATTTATTTAAGGAACAAACATACAGACAGACATCTGGTAGATGTTTTTAGCCTAGCCTACGAGACCTCCCGGATCAAGACCTACCAGTCTTCCAAGTTTGGTCAAAATCGGTCAAACGATGTGGATTTGTATAAGGAGCAAACAGAGAGATAGGCGATTTATATATATATATATATATATATATATATATATATATATATATACATATTTTACGGCGTATTTACGTGTAGGCCGTTAGCGCCGACATCCAAGGTGCAGCGGGGATCGTGAGAATTGAACCCACCATCTCCCGCATATGAATCTAAAGCGTTAGCCACTAAACCACGTGGAGACCCATAAGTGTGTATGTATTTCATTTGTGAGGCACAATTCAAGACTTGATGCAATTTGGAATTATCAGTAGGCAGGTTGATAAACTGGAGAAAATGGATTCTAATGAAGGAGCAAATTCACACCACGAATATAATTATATTGAAATATCCTGCTAATCGGACTAGCTTTCGTGCACGTAGGCTAACTACACTTTTCCTGAAAGCATGTAAGTCTTTGGCTCCTTTTAGAGCACAAGAAAATTTCCGCCCAAAATAACCTTTTTTTTTTTTTTATATAATTTATTTATGAGCACCCTGCATTGACAGCGTTTCGCCCAGGTACACATATAAAATGGAAATACATAACAATGATTCAAATACATAATTATAATATTATATAATAATTATAAATCCTTAATAATTAACATATTACATAATTATAAATCCAATTACATTATTGTGTGTATCAATCTAATTATACAATTAAGTTTGTGAATAACATACAGCTAAAAGTAAAATTAACTAGTAAAAAACAATACATTTTTAAGAAAAACTTATAATTATAAAGGAAACGAAGAAAATAGTTCCTATGTACAATATGACAATACATAATCGCAACAGTTTCTACTTACAATATAGGTTCTATGCATAATATGACAGCATACATAAGAACAATAGCCCCATGTACAATCAATAGGAAGGATCCTATGTAAAATAATGATGAATAAATGAATATATCACGTCATGAGTGATGTTTATTAAAAAAAAAAAACAAAAAAAAAAACACTTTCAACGGCGATGTTAAAAGCATAGTTTGGGTCGTCTAGACAATCAAAGACAATGAATTAAGAAAATTAAGTGGTTGTTGTAATACATACTACACCCACATGTTGACTATTTGAGAAGTTTGGTCTGGGGTTTGTTAAATGTTGTTAAAATTATAAAACCAAAAAAACCTGATCTGGTTGTAAAATTGAAAACGTGAATAATATTTATTTTACACTCTATGACGACGCATATCCTCCAAGAGGGACTGCGGACCATGAGCAATTTTAACATAAAAATATGTATGTACTATTGTTAGGTGCAAAACTACTTTTCCCCTTTCTTCCCTCTGTTCTTTGGGTCTATTTTCTGAAATGTACAGGCCAAGGGTAAAACTCCCGACAATTTTTCATATTAAGTTATGCCCATTGAGAGAAGTTAGTCCTTTCTGCATATTAGATTTTATGTGGTTCCCCATTTCTCTCCTCGGTATCCGAGGTATTTATGAGATCTCCCATTCCTTCGAGGAATTTATGCTTTTCACCGACCTTCTTATTCCATTTCCTCTCCTTCGCAGGCCATATTCTTTCAAGGGAGGCCTATGAAAGAGATAGTTAATAGCCATTTGGGGTGATTACTCATGCTCACCTATCATCACTTTCTATAAATTTTAGTATCGCAGATAATACACTTTATATCACTTATTACATATCCGCGTATGGATTATCTAATCACAAATTAGACATGTTTCTTATTGGTACCTATAAATCCACATGTCACTATTTCTTATATATTACACACGCTTATCTATTCCTTATGTTATAACTGCGTCTACATTCTTTTATGACTACTTATACACCCGCATATCACTATCTTTTAAATATCATACACTGCCCCTATATCTGCTTAGAAATATCCATTTATTATCTCATCCATGCCTACAAATTCTATTATCACTACCGATACATCTGCTTATAAATATCGATTCATTATCTTATAACTGCCTACAAATTCTCTTTTCAATACTTATACATCCGCCTTTCAGTATCAATTCATTATCTTATCACTTTCTACAGGTTCTCTTATCTCTATATATTTATTATATTAACACTGCCTTCAAATTTTCTACCTATACATCCACTTATCAGTATCTATTGATTATCTTTTTTATTGCCTACACATTCTCTTATCACTATCTATACATTCGCTTATCACTATATATTTATTATATTAACACTGCCTTCAAATTTTCTTATCAATACCTATACATCCGCTTATCAGCATCTATTGATTATCTTTTTTTATTGCCTACACATTCTCTTATCACTACCTATACATTCGCTTATCACTATCTATTCATTATCTTATCACTGCCTAGGCATTCTCTTAGCACCTAGACGGATGTTCCTCTATGCGGTAAATCTGGCAAGGAAGGATGTCCCTTTGCCGATGCGATTTTTTATGCATCACTTGTTTTACTTATAATACTGTGCTATTTTTATTACGTTACTCATGTAAATAATGTGTTACATTTGGTCTGGAGGTATTTTGTGGCAATATGAGAACACGGCGATGGCCAATGGCGATATTTTATCACCTAATGCATATCTTTTAAACGGACATTTACAATAAAAATAAATCAAGATTTGCTTTTATGCTTCGACTTGGACTGCATTTTCCTGAAAGGTCGTCTTACCATCCCAAATCTGCCATTGGACTTAAGCGCATTGATGGAAATATCCCTTGGACATGAACCTTCAGTGCAATCTTTGAGGAAACAAGAGCCATCTACTTCATGAGCTGTAGATAAATCGAAATCACGAGACGTTTTGTCGACCAGAAAAACTACACATGAAGTTAGTTCAGGTCTTATCATGAGAATGTTATTGATAAGCTGGATCGATTCCGCCTAGAATCCATCCAGGTTTAATATTACCCAGCCTTAGGTTTAGAAGTTATTTCTACATCTGCTTGATCATATCCAGTAAGGTTAATCTATACAGGGAAGGAATAGCTATCAGAACTTTAGTGGTTATAAGTTAGAAGCAATTAGCTGTACCTGCGGCTGGGGTCGTTAAGTCCCGGCAACCATAGACATCCCAAGCTTGCTCTTTCTCCTTATCAACGTTATCAGGGATATTTGTGTACCCATGATATTTCCTGAACAGTTCTACATCGCTTTACATTATATGCGACTTCAATTAATTTTTAAAGTTTGTCGTCTCATAATTAGATTTTTCTTTACCAAACATTTTCAGTCACTCGTATGCTACTGTATTTTTCCGCAAACCGAACATCAAACATCGAACTTCAACATCGGGTCTTGAATATCAAATCTATATAAAAAAAAAACGGATAACAAATTAATTAATGTGCAGCCATTGCAATAAAATAAATCACCTTATTTCTGTCTGATTATCTTTGTCATTTAAGAACTGATGATCTTTGTGGCTTTACGCACTTATCGCTGTGTCATTTCGAAAACTTAGAACAAAAACAGTTTTGGCTTAATCTTTCGTAAAAAAATATAAACACCTGTAGAAATTAAAATTAACATTTGTAGGAAATTTAATAAAATTTCGATGAGGAGCTTCACTTTAATACGATTTCCGATTAGTTTTCATGATATGTTAATGTATATAAATATTAGAAAATTTCAAGAAAATATTTTTTTTAGACTATTCATGGCAACAGATTTATGCCTTTGATATGGTGTCATTAAATTCGTCACGTCCGATTTCTTACCAATCGTACCTGAACTTGTTTTTTTCCGCGTGACTAACAGCATCTTAAGCGGAAAAAACTCCATATAATCACCGATTGCTCTGAACGAAAAAAAAATGCATATTTACTTTATTTTTAAGACATTTATTAAGCCTAAGAATAAATTCTTTACATTTACTACGATTTCATAACCAGATTAGAGAATATTTCTAAAAGTCCCAAGGAAAATATAGTGTTTTTCATTTCCCTCGAGAATCGTTGATGATATGGCCTTGGAAAAAGTTCGATTAGATTTTCCACCCCAAATTCCTTATAAAACGTGTATCTGGAAGTCTAGTAACAAAAAATCGTAGGAGTTACGGTTTTTTCCGCACGAATTTTACCCAAAAACCATGATCCGGTGAACGGATTCTCCTTGTTACCAATGGGGTATACACCATGTTTATGTCTATACAAATTTACACTACTGTAATCTTTGCTTCCTGAACTTTGAATTTTCTAGTGAGTACATAAGCATTGCGACATGAGGTCTACCTCATAAGCAGGTTTCCTACATATAGAGGGAAGGACGAAACGCAACAACGAAGAAAGAAAATGGGAGCAAAGTATTCGTTATGCTCCATTTTTTTTTTTTTTTATTGTATACTGGAATAAGATAAAATATGTGTATGCCATAATTGGACATAAAGAATAGTGGTGGAGAAAGACCAAAGTCCTCCTGCGACATTTCTTAGTTATTATTAGAAAAAAAGAAAAACAAATCATTCTTTTTTATGGATTTGCACATATTTCATTTTAAAATAATTTTGCATTCAAATATCTGTCCATACTCTGAAGTTCTACGAACAAATTATTGTTCACTTTGTTTATAATGTTCTGTTACGTATGTGTGTAAATAAAAAGTACTGTTTGAGGAACTGCTATATTTCCTTATTGGTTTAATGGTTTGTTTTATGAATTCAGCATGTGTGTTTTCTCATTTAGCTGACGAAGACTACCAAAGAGTAACCGAAACCTCTTTAATACAGATGTTTACAAAAATCGTATTGGTGTTTTTCCAAGCCGTATTTCAACTATTCTCTGACTGCTTATCACCTCGACGGAGAACTATCTACACCTCATTTTGTCAGTGTTTGTTTTAGAACACATTAGCTCTATTTTGTTGCTATTTTCAAGCAGAAAGAGGAGAGTTTCAGCAAGAAGGGATTCGTGCAACCTCTACAGATCCCCAAAAGGGTTTAAATAGGTAACCATGGGTGAGATTAGTGTGTTCTATTCTTAGGCCCGACAGAACCACCCCTTCTAGCCTTCGGCTGATTATAATAAGCTGATTACAGAGTTTGTAATCAGCAGATTTGAGTGGATTTAATCAGTTGATTGGGTTGCATATAGAAAGCGGATTGGAGTGGATGTAACTAGGAGATTGGTTTGTATAGATTTATGTAAACTTAGTGTACTAAATAAGCTGAGTGTAACCTTGTTGAAAGATGTGTAAATAACAAGAATATTGGAGTGTCTGTAATCAGATCATCGGATTAAGTATAATAAGTTGAATAGAGTGGACACAATTAGTTTTACCTGCTCTGGGAATTATAAATTACATTGAGTATACATTATTTCTATGATAAAGGCCGGCGACCCAGCGGGAATAGCTTGGAACACAATAGGTTCTGGATTCATTGCTTTACTCGGCGGGAGTCAATAATCGCCGTTGGGTTCCGATCGAACAAGGTCAGCGACAAAGAGCGAACAAATCGCTGTATCCTCTAGGTCCATTCCGCCGAGTTGTATCAATGACTCTCTCGCATTTCCGCACTAATCGAATAGCGACAAAAGGACTGGGAGTTATGGGCAGTTCGTTCATTGGCGATTCTCATTGGAGGGCTGTGTGTTAGGTCAGATAGCCTCATCCTATGATTTTTTCAGTGGAAATAATAATTTTGGATAGTAGCGAGTTTTTACTTGTTTTGCCAACCATCGTTAATTTGTTTCTCCTTTCTGGAAACTTATATTTTTTAAAGAATCGCTAAAACAGAATAATTTCTGTTCATAACGGAATACGGCCTTAGCAGTTACAGGTGCCTATAATTATAGGTCCTCCGGGTAAGGGAGGAATTTTCTCAGCGAGCCGTGAGTTGTGAAAATTCCTGCCACCTGTGGGACTCGAACCCACCATCTCCTACTTCGGAATTCCCACCATTAACTTCAATTTGATTCAAAGGGAAATGATTAAAAAAAAAAAAAAAAAAAAAAAAAAAAAAAAAAAAAAAAAAAAAAAAAAAAAAAAAAAAAAAAAAAAAAAACGTTCGCTCAGGTCAGTAAACATGTCAATTACACAATCAAACATCTAAAACATTGATAAGAAATTTCAACTTTATTATTACCTCAGTTAGATCAGCGCTCGACTAATATTTCATTTATGTGATGCACTACTAAAGCGATTACTTCAAAACCACTAGACTACTATTCTGGAGTACTCGTTCAGGACTAAAAATTTAATTTCCACTGTCGTCGTTCAAGGATTGGACTCGGAGATCCAGACCGTTCCTTAGCCCACCCAGCCCTTAATTTATTTATTAATGGATACGTGCAAAGGTGAAAATCAGGCCAACGGAGCAGAGTACTGACCACACAATCTCCCCATTGGGCTCTTGTGTTCTTTTTTGGGTCGGATTTTATTTTTTGTTTTCTATTTTATTTAATAGCCTACAATTTATTTCTAATTACAATATTTTTTTGAACTACAATTATTTTTAATATTTTTATGAATTATAGTAAATATTTTTTGTATTTTTATGATATGAACTTTTATATTGCGCTATGTAATTGATAGGTGAACTCGATAAATTATTTCGAAACGTGTAACAAAGTTCGTATGTTCAATAATGAACTATGGTGAGAACAGAAGAAACATACTTACTTAACATACTTTTTTTTTTTTTTTTTTTTTTTTTTTTACGGCGCATCGACAAATCTTGGCCATTAGCGCCGGACTTAATATACTAAACTTACTTTAGAGACATCACCCTCCTCCTCACTAGAAACGTTTGACAGCCATTTTTCTCCCTACTTATCACTGTAGCAGATATTTCGGCCACTGCCTTTTGATTTGCCTAATTCGGAACAGAGGACAGGTTTGGCTGTATAGGAAGAGTTCTTAAGGATTTTTATGAGCGAAATATGAATAATAGTATTAAATATTTTACGTAAAGAAAATGTCTTCAATTTATCACTATAAATCAATAAATAAAATAAAAGAAACAAACATGTTTTGAACGATAATAAATTATAGAAGCATAATAAATAAAAGTGCTTATTTATTTGTTAATTTTTTACTAAATCTAATTTCGTTTATGACCTTTTTTTCCAGACATCCTATGGTACCTCATTATCTCCAATCTTCCCCCAACGTGCCGGTGTCCCACAAGGTGGAATTCTCAGTCCCGTTTTGTTCCTGGCTTATACGGCTGACATCCCTTCCCATCCCCAAACTTCCATCCACATGTTTGCTGACGACACCGCTATTCTCACTGTTAACCAAAACCCAATTCTTGCTTCCAATTCCCTCCAAGAACACCTGT
The DNA here is from genome assembly GCA_946811695.1 of Gonocerus acuteangulatus. Classification (NCBI taxonomy): domain Eukaryota; kingdom Metazoa; phylum Arthropoda; class Insecta; order Hemiptera; family Coreidae; genus Gonocerus; species Gonocerus acuteangulatus. The sequence continues at coordinate 15,177,431 of OX328129.1, read as the reverse complement.
ACCTACTTCAACCATGGCTAACTAAATGGAAAATCAAAGTAAATGCAGAAAAATCTATCCATGCAACATTCACACTTCGTAAATCAAGCTGCCCATCAATAACCCTCCAAAACATTCAAATTCCACAGAAATCGCAAGTAAGATACTTAGGACTGATATTAGACAAACGTTTAACTTGGAAGCCACACATAACACAGAAAAGACAGGAACTAAACAGACGCTTTAGACTTTTATCACGCTTACTGGACAATGGCTCGAAACTATCAATGACTAACAAACGACTTATATACAATAGCATACTCCGACCAATATGGACTTATGGACTTGAACTATGGGGTTCCACTAAACCTTCCAATTCCTACAGATTACAAACAATGCAATCCTTCGAAAATATCCAATGCTCCTTACTATGTCTTGAACCAAACTCTCCATAATGACTTCAATATCCTCTTTATCCAATCCCTGGCCAAATCAGTCTATCAGAAGTTTCATTCCAATCTCCCCGGCCATCCAAATCCTTTGATAAACTCTCTATCCTCCCTCCATAATCCACAAAATCCTCATAGAAGGCTGAAGCGGCGGTGGCCTAGAGATAATTTGTTTTAACATGCTATCTGTAATGCTCAAATTTATTGTGAGTTTTGTAATTGTACATATTCCCACATCACGCCTTACATTGTCCATTTTCCAAAACCAACAAAATTACTGGAAATATGTTGGCATATTGTTGTAATTATCAATAAAGGTTAAAGAATTTCGTTTATTACTAAGTTAATCACTGTGTATCAGTAATTATATTACTGATACCTTGGTCAAACCTGATACAAATTGGGTGAAAAAGATATTTTAGTAGAAATAAGATAAATAATAAGTGAATCTATTTAAATGTAATTTTAGATTTTTGGTAATGGTTAGTTTTAGTTAGGTTAAACCATTAAACGAAAAATATTAATCTGATAGTTCCTAGTAAAACAATTTGAAGCGTTTAACATAATATTATCGCGATTGACTCGCTGATTTATATATGCTTTTCTTTTTTAAAACATTACTCCAAAAAACAAAGAGGTATACTGAAAATATACTGGAGAATAAAAACGCATGACCTCATAAGCTGAGAGATCCGAGCCCAAAAAAGAGTTTATGTATAGCTCCTGGTGGGGAGTTAGTCCAGATTTATGGTGATGATCATGGTCCACATTATTATGAGGTTCCCATAAAAATAACATCACGACATAAATCTCATGAAATATTTTCTACACACATTGGGAAAAAAGTTGAGTTTATGAACTTTAAAGAAGTACATAGATTTGGCATTTCAGTAAGTTTATGTTGAGCTGTAGGCTAATTAGATGCCTTTAAACAGAAAGGAACCAAGTGCCATCTGTTTATTCTCTAGAGAATTGAGATTAAAGAGTTTTGTGCGTTTAAAATTCCTTTATTAGCTGAGATGTTTCATTCATTTTCCTCTCATTAAAATAAACTGTTGTTATGGTAATGCGGTTTTATTTTTATAGTTATTGTTAAAAATGGTGCTGGATTCCTTTCTGTTTATTACAACATACTGGATACACCATTTCACTTTCTTTTGGTATTTTGTCTTGCTTTAATGACAACATTATATTTTAACCAGTTTTTTATTACTATATAAATTCTCAAATTCTCTACAAGATAGCACCAAAAACTCAATTTCGTTAAAAATGGCGTTTGGTTCCTTTCCGTTTAAAGGCGTCCAATTAATATAATAAATTATAAATAAAAGGAGAAAACAGTGGAATAAATAAAGAATGTATAAATAAAAAAAATTCGTCGCGCAGGGTTTGCATAAAAAAACAAAAAAAACACATTCCTCAAAAAGGTTAATGAAAAATAGCCTATATATGGAAGACCTGAGCTTAAATCCAGTACACGCATTAAAGATCTTCTTGGGTTGGATTCGGCCTTCCAGACCGTCTCTAGGTAAACCAAGCCGGAGCTTAGTACGGACCACACTATCTCCCAGTGTGCCTTATAGTTATGAATCAGATACCTCTACAGTATCTACTTCTCTAGGGTCTCGTGGCTTGTTATGGGACTGATTATTTTTTTTCTTTTTTTACATATCTCCTCCAGACTGAATATTTATTAATGAGTCCATAATATAACTGAAATAATTATTTGCTATGTAAATTATTATAAATGTAATGAAGGTAATTTTAGATTATAAGAGAAACAAGAGGAGTTTGAACAAATACACTTATCGGCGAGTCTCAAAAAGGGATCATCTCAACTTGTCGAAAGCACTTAAAAGTTTTGCAACTTAGAGAGAGCCTCGCTCAAGGGTTAAGGTATTTTTGTGTTTGAAAACTGATACTTGCGTTTCCTTCCTTGCTAAAATTTTGTGAAACAATATATGTAAAATATTAGATATGAAAAAAGAGTTTTTTTTTAGTGTTGTTCTTGTCTTAAGCACTTTAGCAGTTTCATGGGTACACTTAATTCGTTAGTTTATACACATTTAACATTTGCATCATTCAGTGCGTTCAATATATTATATAAGAGTTTTTTGTTTAGTATTGTTCTTGTCTTATGCACTTTAGCAGTTTGATGGGGACACTTAATTCGTTAGTTTATACACATCTAACATTTGCTTCATTCAGTGCGTTCAATATATTATAGAAGAGTTTTTTGTTTAGTGTTGTTCTTGTCTTAAGCACATTAGCAGTGCGTTCAATATATTATATAAGTAATTTTAAGGAGACTTTAGTAGATTATTATTATTATTAAATTTTAACGTTCATTTATTGTTAACTACGAATTTTAGGACGAGTTATCTATAGGTTACCACCCTTTTCCTGCCAGGATAGGGCTGATGCATTTTCTTTTTTCTAAAGAAAAGCCAACACCCTAATGGGAATCGAACGCACGACCCTATGGCACGGAGTGTTAAGTCCTCACGCCTTAACTCTCACGGCCACCGGGCCTCCTTTTAGTAGATTGGCATAGGTACATGACGTAGCCATGGAGTTTGGCCATTCCTCTTTATTTTGTTAGTGTTTCTTATACGCCTGAAGGTATTGTTGACTGTAAATTTCAAAGGTAGGGCAATTTAGTATTATGTGATTTAATGGTTTATAAATACGCTTTTCACACCACTTACATATTTCATCTGGTTTTAAAATAACAAAAAATAAAATAGTTTTATTTTTGTGATGTATTTTTATATAATCACTGCTACTAACCCTCAGTTGACTTACAGTCTTCAATTTTTGTATACTGATATTGATCATTAGATAATTGTCAGGCTGAGGATGTGAGTAATTGCAAATAGAGTGGATTGTATTTTTAGATAATCACTGCTATTAACCCTCAGTTGACTTACAGTCTTCAATTTTCGTATACTGATATTGATCATTAGATAATTGTCAGGCTGAGGATGTGAGTAATTGCAAATAGAGTGGATTGTATTTTTAGATAATCACTGCTATTAACCCTCAGTTGACTTACAGTCTTCAATTTTCGTATACTGATATTGAACATTAGATAATTGTCAGGCTGAGGATGTGAGTAATTGCAAATAGAGTGGATTGTATTTTTATATAATCACTGCTATTAACTCTCAGTTGACTTACAGTCTTCAATTTTTGTATACTGATATTGAACATTAGATAATTGTCAGGCTGAGGATGTGAGTTATTGCAAATAGAGTGGATTGTATTTTTATATAATCACTGCTATTAACCCTCAGTTGACTTACAGTCTTCAATTTTCGTATACTGATATTGAACATTAGATAATTGTCAGGCTGAGGATGTGAGTTATTGCAAATAGAGTGGATTGTATTTTTATATAATCACTGCTATTAACCCTCAGCTGACTTACAGCCTTCAATTTTCGTATACTGATATTGAACATTAGATAATTGTCAGGCTGAGGATGTGAGTTATTGCAAATAGAGTGGATTGTATTTTTATATAATCACTGCTATTAACCCTCAGCTGACTTACAGTCTTCAATTTTCGTATACTGATATTGAACATTAGATAATTGTCAGGCTGAGGATGTGAGTAATTGCAAATAGAGTGGATTGTATTTTTATATAATCACTGCTATTAACCCTCAGCTGACTTACAGCCTTCAATTTTCGTATACTGATATTGAACATTAGATAATTGTCAGGCTGAGGATGTGAGTAATTGCAAATAGAGTGGATTGTATTTTTATATAATCACTGCTATTAACCCTCAGCTGACTTACAGCCTTCAATTTTCGTATACTGATATTGAACATTAGATAATTGTCAGGCTGAGGATGTGAGTTATTGCAAATAGAGTGGATTGTATTTTTATATAATCACTGCTATTAACCCTCAGCTGACTTACAGCCTTCAATTTTCGTATACTGATATTGAACATTAGATAATTGTCAGGCTGAGGATGTGAGTAATTGCAAATAGAGTGGATTGTATTTTTATATAATCACTGCTATTAACCCTCAGCTGACTTACAGCCTTCAATTTTCGTATACTGATATTGAACATTAGATAATTGTCAGGCTGAGGATGTGAGTTATTGCAAATAGAGTGGATTGTATTTTTATATAATCACTGCTATTAACCCTCAGTTGACTTACAGCCTTCAATTTTCGTATACTGATATGGAACATTTGATAATTGTCAGGCTGAGGATGTGAGTAATTGCAAATAGAGTGGATTGTATTTTTATATAATCACTGCTATTAACCCTCAGTTGACTTACAGCCTTCAATTTTCGTATACTGATATTGAACATTAGATAATTGTCAGGCTGAGGATGTGAGTTATTGCAAATAGAGTGGATTGTATTTTTATATAATCACTGCTATTAACCCTCAGCTGACTTACAGCCTTCAATTTTCGTATACTGATATTGAACATTAGATAATTGTCAGGCTGAGGATGTGAGTAATTGCAAATAGAGTGGATTGTATTTTTATATAATCACTGCTATTAACCCTCAGTTGACTTACAGTCTTCAATTTTCGTATACTGATATTGAACATTAGATAATTGTCAGGCTGAGGATGTGAGTTATTGCAAATAGAGTGGATTGTATTTTTATATAATCACTGCTATTAACCCTCAGTTGACTTACAGTCTTCAATTTTCGTATACTGATATTGAACATTAGATAATTGTCAGGCTGAGGATGTGAGTTATTGCAAATAGAGTGGATTGTATTTTTATATAATCACTGCTATTAACCCTCAGTTGACTTACAGTCTTCAATTTTTGTATACTGATATTGAACATTTGATAATTGTCAGGCTGAGGATGTGAGTTATTGCAAATAGAGTGGATTGTATTTTTAGATAATCACTGCTATTAACCCTCAGTTGCCTTACAGTCTTCAATTTTCGTATACTGATATTGAACATTAGATAATTGTCAGGCTGAGGATGTGAGTTATTGCAAATAGAGTGGATTGTATTTTTATATAATCACTGCTATTAACCCTCAGTTGACTTACAGTCTTCAATTTTCGTATACTGATATTGAACATTGCAAATAGAGTGGATTGTATTTTGTATGAAGTGCACGTTTAGGATCTATGGATTTTAAATTGGTTGCAATTTTTTCTATTATGGAATGCAGGAGCTTTTAGAATAATTTATAATTTATTATTTATTTATTCCATGTGAGCTCCGTAACAGTGGCGATGAGCTCATTGGGACGACAGAAGAAAGGTCCGTTTTTTAATGGTTTATAAATACGCTTTTCACACCACTTACATATTTCATCTGGTTTTAAAATAACAAAAAATAAAATAGTTTTATTTTTGTGATGTATTTTTATATAATCACTGCTACTAACCCTCAGTTGACCTACAGTCTTCAATTTTTGTATACTGATATTGAACATTTGATAATTGTCAGGCTGAGGATGTGAGTAATTGCAAATAGAGTGGATTGTATTTTTATATAATCACTGCTATTAACCCTCAGTTGACTTACAGTCTTCAATTTTCGTATACTGATATTGAACATTGCAAATAGAGTGGATTGTATTTTGTATGAAGTGCACGTTTAGGATCTATGGATTTTAAATTGGTTGCAATTTTTTCTATTATGGAATGCAGGAGCTTTTAGAATAATTTATAATTTATTATTTATTTATTCCATGTGAGCTCCGTAACAGTGGCGATGAGCTCATTGGGACGACAGAAGAAAGGTCCGTTAAATATTAGTCAGTCTGTCCAATAAAACAAAATAAAACATAAAGAAATAAAAGAGAAAAAAACAAGATTTTTCTATTAAATAAAACCAAAATAAAATATTACATGTAGTTATACCTTTTAACATATAGTTATTACATATAGTTATACCTTTTAACATATAGTTATTACATATAGTTATACCTTTTAACATATAGTTATTACATATAGTTATACCTTTTTACATAAGTGTGCTGCTTTAAGTGTGCAAGGAGTATATGGATGTACGGGCTACCTTCAGTAAGTAAGTCGTGTAAGTTGTAAGGAATTGTCAAGTCGCTGCGTTGTCTACAGTCTGTCAGTATATGTTTAACAGTTAGAGTTCTGTTACACTGTCTGCACGTTGGTCTTTCTTTTCTGTCCAGTAAGTATGAGTGGGTAAGTCGAGTGTGGCCTATCCGAAGCCTGGATAAAATTACGTCGTCCTGACGAGAAAATTGTTCTGTTTTCCAAGTTCTTGTCGTGTTCTTAATTTCTTTTAATTTGCATGTACTCTTTGACCAATCTCTCTCCCATTCATACAGTGTGTTAGTTCGTATTGTTTTGCTTAAATCGGATGAGGTAATTGTATTTATGTCTGGTATAGGTCGGTTCGTTACTAGTTTTGCCTGCTGGTCTACAGCTCTACTCATGTCGATGTCTTCGTGTCCTGGTACCCATAGCAACGTAATGTGTTTGGTTTTACTTTGTAGATTGTTAATGTGAGTAGATATGTTCTCGATAACTGGATGTGTGCTGTAAATGTTCTGTATGGACATTAAGGAACTTAAGGAGTCTGTACAAACAGTGATTGCGTCAGTCTGAGCAACATGACCGTTAGTTAGTGCTAGAAGTATTCCGTAAAGTTCCGCTGTAAATATGGTCGTTGTTTCTGGTAATTTGATTAGGTAAACAGTTTCCTTCACAATTGCAGCTGCTCCTGTGCCAGAGTTCGTCTTGGATCCGTCGGTAAAAGTATATAATGTTCTCGGGTATTGTCTAATTATTGAATTAATTGTATTTTTATAAAATAATTTGGTTGTTGGTTCCGTCTTTTTGTATTTAGTTAGTGTCAAGTCAATCCTTAAGTTCCTCAATCTTCAGTGTTAGTGAAATTGTGTTGAAGTATTGAAGATTCTTTTACACTTGAATTCCTTCTATCTTCTAGTGCTCTTACGACAAAAGGTTTTCTTTTAGAATGTGATCCTAAATATTTATTAAAATTAGTATTTTCAAGAAAACTTTTCACACAGGGAGTCCCAAGTCCTTTTGACTTTACGTAAAAATTAGAGCTTAAAATAGCAGGCCTATATTGCAGCGGGGGTTCTCCGGTATATTATATACGTTCGGCCAACTCCTGAAGTTATATTCTTCAAAATTTTTAGTTCTCTAGAATTTTGCCAATCTTAAATGGCTTATCCGTTTCAGTTGCGGTTCTTACTAATATATTGGTGGTAAGCTTCAATTAGTGTTTGTTTCATGTCAATCGGTACAAAATGAAAAAAAAAAAAAAATTGTGCCAATGTAAAGAAACAAGTCGAACATTTCACGAACTATCGTTAACACGATAAACACCAGAGTTATTTGTTTTTTCGTCACGAAACTTGATATATAGTATTCCCATAGCAAATAACTGAACTAGTTCCTTAACCAGCAAAATTGGTTCATCTAGGGGGGTTTACTTCGGACCCAAAGTAGTTATTCACCCATACCGGCCGCAGTTTTCGTTGTATTGCGGGAAATTCGGTATTTGTTGTGGAAATATTACTAGAAAAATATGTTGTAAAAATAGACTAAATCGGTTCACTAACCATATGGACGAATTCGCGGGTACAGCTATATATATATAAATATAAATATAAATATATATATATATATATATATATGTATATATATCCATAGCTGATGGATTATATCCAAGCTTATGTAAATTTATTGTGAATTTCTCAAGGACTTATTATTTGTACATTTATAAAATAAAATTTACTTTACTACTACTATATATTGAATGCATGACGGACTTTTTATGCATGTTTTGTGTACATGTTTTTAAGCCCTGGAGTAAAACGGAATAAAAACACGCTTAAAATGTCATTAAAGTTTATAGTGCTGGAAAGTTGAATACAATATTCCACAAAAGAAAGGAAATATACAAAAATTCTGTCGTCAAGATGAGATTTTTCCGTTTCATTCTGAAAGAGCAGGTTTCCTGTCAAATTCTCTGACTGATGGCAATTCCATTTTCTTGTTTACTGTCCTGAAAACCATTTCTCATTTCAACGCTGCTATATTTCTCATTCAAGATGGCGATTAGTCTCCCAAGGCGTTTGTCATCATCCGCCTTGGACAGATTATATTAAAAACTTTCTTCTTTTCGTGAATCTCGTATTTTTACAAAGTTCGTATTGTGATAGACAAAAAAATATATAAGACTCTTAGGGATTATGTTCTATAATGGTTTTTTAGATTTGATAAAACAAGATGGTAGGAATTTTCAAAATGATAATAAATGTATATGATCATACAAAAAATCCTGAAGACTAATAAATTACTGATTAAGTTAAGTCATGCTTCAGGTAATAATGAAAATATGTCAACTGGTTAACAAAAATATAACAGAGAAAAATATATTTTTTATATTTTAGCCATTGAATTTTGAAAAAAAAAAATAAATGTGCTGTTCCTCCGGGATGGATGTGTCTAAATTAGTTTGGGAAGGGATAAAAATATCTTAAGTGTCGTTACTAAAACTAATATGTAATTGTTCTTTTTTCTGCATGAAGATAATTACAAAACCTGAGGCGTTTATCCTTTTATCCCATTTGTGTGGGTTTTAGCGCGGTTCCTCCCTCCCTCTAAAGCGAGGAACCCCGCTTATAATGTTGACCTTATGACGCTACCTCAGTGAATAATGGTCCGATTTTGATGAAATTTGGTACAAAAATCTTTCGTCTAATTTGGAAGGTCAAGGTCGTTAACCTGCAGAAACCGTCCACCGGAGCATGGTCTTTGGAGCGAAATTCGCACGAAAAAAATCGTTACGCTTACATCATTTGCTTGTTAGTACGCGTTTTATAGGCTTCTTGGCATAGGAAAACGAATGAAACCATTTTTAAGGCAATAGCTATAACCGTTTTTTGAGAAAAGTGGAAAAATAGTTGTTGAAGCAAGTTTTTGGTTTGGGTTCTTAGAATAATGGGATTCCGTTAAAATATTTTCTGCATGTTTGAAATTCATGTGAACAAAGATGTTTAAATTTTGGTTACGTTTGAAGTTAAGGATTATTTATTTTTCGATTATTTATTTATTCTTGAGCACTCGCAACAAAGGCGACTCGCCTAATATAACCATAACATATATACAATGACAATATTATAACATCTAATGCAACATTCCGTATAGGGAGCTAAGGAAGGATTAGAATAAAACATTTTATTAAGAAACGTGAAATGGTTGGGGAGATTTCGCATATTTTCCTTGATATCTCGAAAACAGTTGGGAAATCGTGGTAAGTGAATAGAGGTTCGAAAGCTTACTAAATTCTCTACAAAAAAGATTCTAACGCATCTTTCGATTAGGCGATGTCAATCGGATAAATAAGTGCTTAAAACATAAAATATGTTTGCTTTGTTCTTTTGAACGGGTTTTTGGCTTTGTTTATTTATTTATTTATTCTTTTAGGGCTTCAAAATTGATCATTCAGCCGAGCCTTCACCTTGACTTTGTTCAAATCACTTTTTAATCGATTTTTTTTTTTTTTAATTGCATTTATATGCAAAATTAGTATTATGGTATAAGAAACAGTAAGCAGTGTGTATTTCTACAGCGAACCTTGTCATGGCCAGGGAGTCATTTTTCTATGTCATGTAGAGGCATGTACCCTTACAACCGGTACCTATTTGGGGTCATAAATTATTTTATAAAAGTTCTAAACAAAATTATAACTGTTTCTATTATAACATTTCCAAATGACATTAGGGATAAGAATGGAACCGCGCTAAGATGATGCAGTTCCTGCGAGACCGACTTTTGCTACTATTAACACGTCCCCTTATACATAACAATTACTTCTTTCGCCCCAGGTCTTCAGATTTAGAATTTGCCAACGATATTTTTGTACTTATTAAACATTTTAAGATAACTAATGTATGAGTGTCGATTAAGATAATACAGTAGAACTTGGATAATTCGAACCCCTAGGGACCGATAAAAAAGTTCGAATTATCCAAAATTCGAATTACAAAAGTTTTTGAAAATAAAGGGCTAAAAAAACTTTTTTCACGTTTTTTAATTTACAAAAAATACAAACATTTCATGAATTGATGATAAGTTACATAAGTTGTAAATAATTTATCAAAAAAGTAAAAATAAAAGTCTATTGTTTTAAAAAATAAAAAGTTTTTTTCATGGGAAAGAATTTTTTTTTTTTATTTTCAGGTAAGTTGGTAAAATGTTAAGAGGAATTCCAAGGTCCTTGGCAATTTCAGGTTTTTTTCTTATTACTTTATCAACTTCTTTAATCGCAACTATTTTCTCTGACAACGTTTAACTTTTATAACTTCTAGGATTCGACCTCTTTAATCAACAACTCACATAACTAGACTGTACACCAATAAATCAGATCTAGGCGTTGACTGACTTATAACTGAATAATAAATGAAAATGGGAGGGATGGTGGAAGGGAATTCTAGGATACAACGACAGGATGTAACTATAACAACCCCTGGAAGGGAGGAAGCGCGACCCACCACTTTGCAGAACTCCTAGAGTCCAAGAACTAGACTATGAGACCGCCACGCTCTTGTCCCGGAACCCCTACATCCGTATCTTAATATCCTTCTTACCTGAGGGCAAAATATTTTCACAAGATTTAAGATCGACCGCCTCTCAGTTCACTTCCCATTGGAGGCACAGACTCGTAAAAAAATCGAATCATCCAAAATTTTATTCGAATTAAGCACGATTTTTTTACATTGTTAATGCCCTAAATTCTAGGGACCGAGAGAAATATTCGAATTAAAGATGATTTCGAATTATCGAAGTTCGAATTATCCATATTCCACTGTATTTATATTGAAGATGGCCCACAGTCCTATTGTCGAAGAGAAACGCATTTTCTATTGCTTTATGAAGTCTGACCGGCAGGTCTGTGTTATGAGCTATCGAACGTTGATTCCGTTCATGAGAGCTCCTGTCATGATTTTCCATAATTGTTTTACCAAAGGACTTGAAAGGAAACCACTTCTTACTACTGACCTCTATATCTTCCTAATGTGCTGTGTGACAAATAAACAAATACCTACACAGTATCTACACCTGTTATGGGACTGGTTTGATTTTTATTTCAGCCGCATACGACAGGCAATTCAAAAGCTTATAAATTTTCTTCCTCCAACTAAAACTCTACAATAAAAATAAAATTGTTTAATTGAGCAATAATATAAAATATTTATGAAATTTAGAAGGTATATTTCGTTTTGATTTATTATTGCTTTAATAAAAGTGGCTTTGTAAGTCCTATGCCATAAATTGCGGGACTTAAAAAAGCATTGTACCGCAAGTAACGGGATAAATAAAGTCCCACTTCTAGCTTTGTTTAAATATAATAACTCATAATGAAATATTATTTTGCCATTCTCGGCCTTTTGAAGTCTAGTAAAATGAAATTTTTCTAAAATAAAACAAAAGGGCGGATAATTTGAGTTAGACAAAGGGGAATGAAGGAATATCCGTTTGTATTTTTTTTAAGGCAAAACATTGAAACTTGAAAGATTAAAGAATAATTCAATATCCGACCTGTTCTTCTTTGTCGTGTAATGTAATAAGAATTTACTCGTTATGAAATTGTAATTTTTAAACTGCATAGTGTTAGTTGAAAGTACACTGCTTTATTTTTAATTAAAAAATAAAATGCCTCTGCGGGATTCTTACAATGTACTTCTGCCATATTCTTTTTTTTTTTTTTTTTTGTCTTTCTTTTTTTTTATTTTACGGCAGTTCAATCACTTGGGTCATCTACATCTGTACCCGGAGGTACAGAACACTACGACACATATTTGTAATTGTTCAGGAGAGCCAATTTCTATAACCTTGAACTATTAAAATATGTTTCTTCGGCACTTAAAGAAACAGTTTAAAAATACGTTTTTACGTTGTTATTGGCATTGGTAGGTATTTGGAAGTATTGATCATAGTTAAATATAACAAAGTTCTTCATATGGTTTCTTTTATCTCTAATGAAAACCATGATTTTATTTTTCACTGTCTTATTTTCGTTATTTCTGGGAACAGGACATAGTGCCCTATATCATTATATGGATCGAAAAATCACATTAAGAACATTTTATTAAGTCAATTTAATAAAAAAACGGACATAGTGTCCTTTGCCTCCGGGGAACAGATATTTGCAATTAAAAATGCATTGACGTAAATATGCAGAATAATGTACTATTTGGAATCAAAATATTTATTCAAATCAACATATATTTATCAAGTAACTTCTAACAGAGAGCATAATGTAAAGATTTAAAAAATACTTAAAAATGTATTGTAAACGCGCACACTCAGAATGAAGCACGGACTCATCCACGCGCACATACAAATGTATTTTATAATTCTAGTTCCCCTTTTATTTTGTATTGTTATTTATATTTTTGTGAACAGATCTGTAGCTCTGAGGAATCCCAATGCTTTCTTACACGAATCATGGTCGTCTCCAAGTATATCACAGAAAGTGGAACTTTAGCGGAGGTTCAAACGTTTCGATATGCTGTGCAGTGAAACCTCTTTATAGCGGACACCTTTGGGAGAACCAAAGTTGTCCACTATAGAGAGGTGTCCGCTATACAGAGGGGTTAGTCAAGATGGATACGTACCGAATTTGTACATTTAATTCATGTTTTAATTAACCATTTAAAAATTACCCATAACAAGTTTTTTTTTAAGTATATAGAAAGAAGTTCAATAAGTATAAACTTAAAAAAAAAAAAAAAAAATTAAAAATATTTTCAGGCATATATCCAAAGCGTTACGATGGAATCTTGGATTCCTACTGAGTAACTGTTTCCGCATTCACCGACGCCGATTCTCCACAAATGGCTCTAAATGAAATTTTGTACCAGCCACGAAATTTTTCCAGCCACTCCCATTGGAAGCTTTAAATTCAGAATAGCCCAACTGTCCAGCTATCTCTAGTGCTTTTGCCTGGATCATAGGACCTGATATGGGAATGTTTTGAACACGCACTCTTTTAAACCATTCCAGTGTAGCGAGATCGATTGTAAATCCGTGTTCTTAGTTCTCGGACAACATTTTTGTCACAATTTTCCGTCCATTTCTTCAAAATTTCATCTTTCTTTTTCAATATTTCTGAAGCTTGTGTTTGCCCTATCTTAATAAACTCGGCAACTTTACGCGCACCACATTTTTCGCGATTAGAAAATGTTATCACGTCAATTTGTTCTTTAAGTGCAGAGATTTCCGATTAGACATATTGAAGATAAAACACAATATTTACTCAACAAGAGCTAAAAACCAACTGAAAATTGAAGAGAGGGAATGTGAACGGATTGAGAGTTTTGGAATATTCCCGGAACCGTGATACCTCGTAGGCAAAACAATAGTAATCTGCCAGCGGGAAAATCATATGCTTCTGCTGAAAAGGAAGGGGTTCCTGTTGTGAAGTTCCTAGGAAGATATTACTAGTACCTATTCTATATATATATATATATATATATATATATATATATATATATATATACTTGTTTTTTGTAGCCAATAGGTCATAAAAACACTCCTTTCACTTCCTGTATTTTATTATTTTCACCCTAACCGGTTTCGAGCTATTCTGCTCCTCCTCAAAGGGTCCACTAGTGTTTCATAACCCTGAGACGCATATTGCTATGCAATATTAAAAATACTTTATATAAATGTACGTGATGGGAAATGACCATCGAATGAAATACCCTTTGAGGAGGAGCAGAATAGCTCGAAACCGGTTAGGGTGAAAATAATAAAATACAGGAAGTGAAAGGAGTGTTTTTATGACCTATTGGCTACAAAAAACAAGTATATTGAAGTTTAAGGTCAACAATGGAAGAAAAAGTATATATATATATATATATATATATATATATATCTTATTCTTACAAAGAGTTCGTTATTGTTAACGCATTTTTCTGGAAACCTACACCGATGGGAACGCTTCTATAAATAACATTAGCTGTAATTGTCCGTAGTAAGGAGGAAAAAATCAGGTTTTTCTGTCCGTGTCCTTTGTACAGAGGTGTCCGCAATATAGAGGTTTATTTTTCCTATAGAAAAATTCGGGACTGCGAGAAAATGTCCGTTAATAGAGGTGTCCGCTGTAGGGAGGTGCCCGTTAAGGGAGGTTTCACTGTATTTAGTTTTAGGTCCCTAAAAATATTCGAATAAAGTTTTGATAAGCGATGAGCACCCAAAATAGCTCTATATAGATTACTTATATCACATATTATGATCACTTAGTCATTCCATATGATTAAACTCCTTACTCACTGTAGATAGTGCATATCTGAACACGTCATTCCAACTCTTAAACACATTTAGTATCTTGTACTTAAAAAAAAAAAAAAAAAAATCATTTACTCATGATTAAGTCATACGTGAAAATAACAAAAAACACCCGAGTGTTGAGATGATAAATAAACCCGTAAATAAGTTGGGCGTGACCAGTTCTCGGCTGAGCATCTAAGAAAATCAACATATTTTTCTATTATCTATTGTTTAAAAGAGTGGGAGCTTGTTAATAGCCCGGCCTTTATTGATTAACAAGTAAAATATATATACATGTTTTTTTTTATTAGCTTTCCATCTCTCACATAAATGTTTTTAGCACTTTCCTCCGAAGGAAAGTAGCTATTGAGGTTGGACTCATGACGGAATTTTTGAAAAATTTCTTCAAATCTTTATCGATCCTACCTAGTAGACACCGAAAATGACCCCCGTTAAAATTTATCTAATATATAAAATTCTCGTGTCACAGTTTTCGTTGCCATACTCCTCCGAAACGGCTTGACCGATTTTGATGAAATTTTTTGTGCTTATCCGGTATCTATGAGAATCGGCCAACATCTATTTTTCATCCCCCTAAATGTTAGGGGTAGTCCACCCCTAAATTTTTTTTTTATTTTTTAGACAAAATTTTTAATTTCTATTTTTTTATGATACAACATACAAAAATACATATAATCCTCATCATCGTAGAAGGGTGAAAATTGAGGATTATATGTATTTTTGTATGTTGTATCATAAAAAAATAGAAATTAAAAATTTTGTCTAAAAAATAAAAAAAAAATTTAGGGGTGGACTACCCCTAACATTTAGGGGGATGAAAAATAGATGTTGGCCGATTCTCATAGATACCGGATAAGCACAAAAAATTTCATCAAAATCGGTCAAGCCGTTTCGGAGGAGTATGGCAACGAAAACTGTGACACGAGAATTTTATATATTAGATATATATATATATATATATATATGCCAGAGTTTTTGTTTTTTCGTCACGAAACTTGGTATATAGCATTCAATTAGCAAACGATTGAACGAGTTCGTTAACCACCAAAATCGGTCCACCGGAAGGGGGGGTTTACCCCGAACCCAAAACACTAATTTGACCATTTCAGCCGTAATATTTGTTATATTTCAACGAAACTTGGTATTCGTAGTGGTAATATAGAGAGAAAATTGAGTTATAAAAATGAACTAAATCGGTTCATTAGAAGGGGGGGTTTACTCCGGACCCACAATACCAAATCGCCACTACCAGCCGTGATTTTTGGTATATTGTAACGAAACGCGGTATGCGTCGTGGGTAACTCATGAGAAAGAAGTGTTGTAGAAATGAGCTGAATCGGTCAATCGGAAAGCGGGGGTTTAATTTGTAATATATTTCAATAGAAAAGCCCGTCAGACGTAGGTTCACAAAGCCGCCGCAAGGAGCGCTTTCTACCACTAGAGTGACTGTATCCTGTTCCTGCGTTAGATCAAAATACGATAATATGAGGTTTTTTGTATTTATTACGAAGTGTAATAGGTACCATGTGTAAACATAACTCTGGAAGCAAATTATTAATTGATCAGTTACTCATTACAAATTTAAAAGAGAACTATTCATGTTTTTATTTTATTTATGTAGGATATTTTAAGCAAATTGTTCTGGAAAGCAATCTACACTACCCAAATTCTGAGGAAAGTGCTTAGTTATGCAGCTCCTGCGTGACGGACTTTTTTTCTTAATTTACGAACGATTTGTATTTTTCTCTTAACTAATCAAAGGCTAATTCGCTTTTGTAGATGCCCAAAATGAAATTAATAAAAATGTTATATATTGTACTAGTATTTCTAAAGTGACACAACTAAAAATAAAACTCAACTAAAAATGTGTCACTCCTGCCTATGTAGGGGCCTTGGGATTAAGACAGGAAGAGTGACACAAGTGCCCTCTGGTGTACAAGCTCTGTAGCTAGGTGCATACAGTTTTGATAGTTCATAAAGATATAATTACCATGTCCTTCACAGTCATAACTATGACGGTGTGAATAAAACCGATTTTTGAGTTGTATCTACTATTGCGATAAGTTGAAAAAAATGAAAAGATTTATACTCACGAGGTAGAAGCGTTTCGACATGACTGCCTTCTTCCTTTATACTAATTATATATATGTATATATATGTGTGTATATATATATATATATATATATATATATATATATATACATATACACACATATAAAATGGAATAATTGATCACTTTGAGATTAATAACATATTAGGAATGAATGAAAGGAGTTGTGTAGCAGATCAGTGATTTGCAAAAAAATAACTTGGTATTGACTCCAGTTTCAGTATAACCGAAATTATAAAAGTGGATATCTTGAAGTTTGCTATATTGAATTCAAGGGAATTGGAAGCAATTCCAATATATATATATATATATATATATATATATATATATATATATATATATATATATATATTCCAATTCCCTTCCAATTCCCAATTCCCTTCAAGAACACCTGTACCTACTTCAACCTTGGCTAACTAAATGGAAAATCAAAGTAAATGCAGAAAAATCTAGCCATGCAACATTCACACTTCGTAAATCAAGCTGCCCACCAATAACCCTCCAAAACATTCAAATTCCACAGAAATCGCAAGTAAGATACTTAGGACTGATATTAGACAAACGTTTAACTTGGAAGCCACACATAACACAGAAAAGACAGGAACTAAACAGACGCTTTAGACTTTTATCATGCTTATTGGACAAACGCTCGAAACTTTCATTGACTAACAAACGACTTATATACAATACCATACTCCGACCAATATGGACTTATGGACTAGAACTATGGGGTTCCACTAAACCTTCCAATTCCTACAGAATACAAACAATGCAATCCAAAATCCTTCGAAAAATATCCAATGCTCCTTACTATGACTCGAACCTAACCCTGCATAATGACTTCAATATCCCCTTTATCCAATCCCTGGCCAAATCAGTCTATCAGAAGTTTCATTCCAATCTCTCCGGCCATCCAAATCCTTTGATAAATTCTCTAACCTCCTTCCATAATCCACTAAATCCTCATAGAAGGCTGAAGCGGTGGTGGCCTAGAGACTATTTGTTTTAAAATGCCATCTGCAATGCTCAAAATGTATTGTGGGTTTTGTAATTGTACATATTCCCACATCATGCCTTACACTGTTAACTTCCCAAAACCAGCAAAATTACTGGAAATATGTTTACATATTGTTGTAATTATCAATAAAGGTTTTTGAATTCAAGAATGCATATGAATAGCAGTTATATTCAGCCTTTCTAAGGTAATAGTGTTGATCGTCTTCGAATATTTATATGTATATACAATGTATATGTATATTATATATATGTATATATATCGTCGATACAAAAGCAAATATGAAAATCAACACTTTTCAGAGTGGAAAAGTATTTATTCATAACTTTTTTTTGGACAGTCAAATATTCGGCAGATTTGACTTTTTGATAGTGGAATACTTTCCCTTTAATAGAGTGAAGTCAGATTGAAGAATTTGCCGTAAATTAGTCCAGCAGAAATTATTAAAGATGGACAATGAAAGATGCATTTTTCATATTCGTTAGTTTGCTTTTGTACCGACGATATGTACACTCTCCCTTATCCGGCGTTCTCTTTCCCGTCGCTCTCTTTATTCCGGCGGCCTCCGAGAGGAATGAGTGACGGATCTCAGAACTCGCCGGAGCTAGACCGCTAGACCAGCTCGAGGGAAGGGAAAACCTTCCCTTACTAGCTCGCAAAACATTAGTTTCGTGGTATGTCACTGTATGCAAGTCAATGGAGGCATATATGTTTCTTTTTAGAGACAGAAACTTGTGTTTCTACTAAGGTACATGCGGCTGGAACGCCTGATTTTAGCCAGTTTGGTTAATTAAAGAAATAAGTGACCGTATCTAACTGAATTCTCTAATCCAGTGTTTTCTCTAATCCGACTGTACCCCGGTCCCGAAGTCGCCGGATTAGTGAGAGCCTACTGCTTATATATATATATAAGGAGCCAGGCTCCTTTTTACAAATTTTTCAGGGGAGCCTTTTTTAGATTTAAAGACCTAAAACTATATCAAGCTTTTTACTTAGATAGCATTTATTGGTTTTATCAATGAAATTAACTCATTAAGAATATAAGTGAATGTTTCAATTTAAAATTTAGTTGTCTTATCCTAAAAATATAGGAACTTGTAAAAAGGGCACCGAAAACTGGTTAAAAAGGGGCTAAGTCAGCTGATTACAGGGAATAAAGGAGGCAAGTCTTCACTATATTAACAGTATATTAATCTAGGTACTTGCTTAATTAATTTACTTGTATTCATTATTCAATTCAAAAGATATTAGCAATATCATATTGATAATATCATTTGATTTGAATAATCCCAAAATAAAAACATAAATGTGAAATAGAGGCCAAGTTCCTCCCCCCACAAAGAAACACTCCCTTCCCCAAAAATATCCCCTCCTAAAACCCCCCAAAACGCCTTACCCTCCTACACTCCAAAAAAGTAGTATGAGTTAGTGTATTAAGTGCACCATATTTTCAACCAAAAATATTTGCCAATACAAGAGATGATACAAGAAAGAAATGTCCTAGTTCATTACTTGGATGACCTCATAGTTACTTACTAAGAACAGTAAAGACACTTCAACTGACCTTTAAAAACAACAATAAAAATACTTATATCCAGTTACTAAAATATCACTTTCCTCAACCAGGTATATTCTTAAACTTGGCAATATTTAGTTTTCTATCTAAAGATAATTTCGGTACAAATAAAACATTGCCAAGTTTAAGAATATACCTGGTTGAGGAAAGTGATATTTTAGTAACTGGATATAAGTATTTTTATTATTATTGGAATTATGAAAATTTCCAGTTTTACTCACATCTAGTAGTATAATACCTGTGTAAAATTTCATAACTTTATCTTTACCTGGTTGAAAGTTATGAGAGTGTAAAAATCGGCTCTAAGACCTCCTGTAATATACACACAGTATGCTTAGGCCGGAACTTGGCCTGGCGCACTACCGTGCGCATAGATATATATATATTGCCAATATGCAATGTTGGATACAGTGTTTTCGATTCAGATTTCCTGTTGCGGCAAAGACGATAGATAATCTTCACAAAATTTGGAAATAGGTCTGATGTCTTCGAATTTAGCCTTCGGTTTCGGAATTAAATCCGAAAAAACAACTGCTAGTAGATAAGCTGCTAAGACCTTTTTCTAACAACTTCAATCACAGCTGATTTGCCCCCTTCTTTCCCTGTAGTGCTCGGACTTAGCGCTTCCTTTTCCTGTACAGTGCATTTTATTTTGCTTATTTAAAGGGGGGGGGGGCTTGTTTTTTACCTGTGTCGTTTTTATACAAGATAGTATACCTATCAAGCTACCGGATGCCGTGCTTAAATCACTTTCGACTTTTTTTTACTTAGCCCCTTTTTCCTTGTGCAAATTATTTGTGTGTGTGTGTGAGTGTACTGGGAGAGTACTAAAATATAATATCGTAATGTAGAGGACAATTTCATGAAGGGTGGTGAAATGGGAGATGACGATTATCTAGAAAAAAATAAAAAGAGAGAATAGTGAGAGATAGGAGAAAGGTAAAAACATATAGAATAGATGTAGGATAATAGAAAGCAAGCGAGGGAGAGAAAGAGAGAGAGGGATGAAGAGAGAGGGAGAGAGAGATGGAGAGCACGGAACAACGGGCGAGAGATAGAATTATGGAGCACATTTCATCCGGGCAAACAGATTGAGCATACTTTTTCAATTCTCTGTCCCTTCCTGTCCCTGTGGTAGCCTGGAAAACATAGGACAATGCTACCCTGGAGGCATTATACATAGTACCGGCTCTGCTCTTTCATCCTACACAGCCGGCTAGGGAGAGAGGTTGAGCAAAAACAGTTTTACGCCAGTAGGAGATGAGAAATTAGAAGAAAACGAAAAAAATAGAATTTATGTTAAATTCTAAGCACCGAAACCTCATTGAGGTTTTTGGCTACTCAAATTATCATTAATTCTTTGATGATAGCCATTTAAAGTGCAACCATACAAATGGAAATAGGTCTCATTTTGTGAAAATCCGTTCTTCAACTATACAAAATATGTTTTGTGAAGACATTTTGTATATTATTTTGGGCGAAAGACAATAATAAGTTATTAATTTATGATTTATCCATTTGAGAATGATAGCTACTTACGTGAAAAGGACATTCATGTGTAAAACGCATCAAATTACCAGTAAAAAATACACTTTGTAGACCATAAACGCAGAAGTAGTTCCTTGCCGCCAATGGACATGCCATTCAAACATTACTTATTAGATTTCGTTTAGGACCATTCAAGAAAAATAAAAAAAAATCTGGCATAATACAAACTGAGTTAAAGTACAATTAATCTGTGGATGTAAAGTTCTTTTTCATGTACTGATGTATAACAATATACTCGTTTTATACAAGAACTCTTAGGCAATGATAGCCAGTATATAAACAACTCTTAAGCAATGATAGCCAGTATGTAAACAACTCTTAGGCAATGATAGCCAGTATATAAACAACTCTTAGGCAATGACATCCAGTAAATAAACACCTCTTAGGCAATGATAGCCAGTATATAGACAACTCTTCGGCAATGATAGCCAGTATATAAACAACTCTTCGGCAATGATAGCCAGTATATAATCAACTCTTAGGCAATGGTAGCCAGTATATAAACAACTCATAGGCATTGGTAGCCAGTATATAATCAACTCATAGGCAATGGTAGCCAGTATATAAACAACTCATAGGCAATGATAGCCAGTATATAATCAACTCTTCGGCAATGATAGCCAGTATATAATCAACTCTTAGGCAATGGTAGCCAGTATATAAACAACTCATAGGCATTGGTAGCCAGTATATAATCAACTCTTAGGCAATGGTAGCCAGTATATAAACAACTCTTAGGCAACGATAGCCAGTATATAATCAACTCATAGGCATTGGTAGCCAGTATATGGGGACATACTTTACGAACACAGGACTGAACGAACTTATTGTACGACCTTAAGCACTGTTGCCTTAAAAAAAATTACCTTTTACACGAATATTAAGTAATATCTTCTTTTAAACCCACTGCCTTAATACAAACATTTTCACGTATACCATCAAGCAAGCTGGTTTCCTAGTGATACCAAGTCAAGAAGATGATAGATTTTTTTGGTATACATTACCTAAGTTAAATACTTATTATTAATAATCATTAAATTAAAAAAATATATATTTATCCTCTGATTATGGAAAATAATTGATTCAAGACTAGCAAAATTGTACTTCATGATAGAAATTTACTATACATTTAAATATATTATTTTATTAAATACAATATATGTACAGATTCTGATAATTCTTGTAAATTTTATATGTAACATTGCTCTCAAACATTGATTGAATTAATTCCCATATCTACAATTACATATACGTCCATTACATTACTCGGACTCCGTACCCCAAGGGTATAATCTTGATCTACAGCTGAGTAGGTTCCTGGGTTTGACGGACCTTCACAAATACCCAGCTCGGGGAGTGTGGAATATCCTGGATCCTGGATCTGAGAATTCACAGAAGGAAGAGGCTGAGTTTGATGAATTATTGAACAGAAAGCTGAATAATATTCTGGGGATAGTAAAGAGGAATGCGAATGGCGGCGAATGATTAATCAAGAAATTGAGAGTCAGCATTAAACCGATACCAGATTCTTGGTAAAATATTTTACTAGAATACATTAACATTATTTTAAATCAACAACCATGCCCTTTTAATTACTATGTGACAAATTGGTATTTTGTAAACACGTTTTGCATTTAGCATTCTTCATGCTAAATGCATTTAACCCCAGTTGTAATTCATATGCCGTATTAATGATTTAGCGTATTTCCGCCCTCTCGACATTATAAAACATGAGAGGAGTACAACAAATGTTTTAAAATACTAGTCTTTTCTTTGAATTTTCTGAAGTAGCTCGAAACTTTGTCGACCTCTTAAAATGTATTATATTATTTCATTAACTATCTTACAGGAAATAATTTCAAAATATTTTAAAAGTTTTACTTAGACAATAAAAGGTTTGTGCACTTTAGTGTTTGTTTAAATAACTGAGGACAGTGAAGTTTACGGTTAAAGAATGACCTTCTTCACAAAGAAGATCACGACGCGAAGAAGTTATATTAACCAGACTACTTATCAGCCACAGTCGTGTGACGCACGAGTACCTGATGACTAGAGCCCGGAAGTTAGGCATTTATTTTTGCTTGAAACAAAAAAATAAATAAATATTTTTGCTTTTTGAGACAAAGAGGCACTTGAAATACTGAAAATAGGCAGTACTGTAATTAAAATAGGCATTTATTAGAAGTGAAGGCAAAGAGGAATCTCACTCATTATTAATGAAAATATGTATTTTAAATACTCATTAATTTCTTTATTACCAATTTATCACATAATTAGTGTACTTACTCTTACTTTCCTTTTTTACAAGCAACAACAAGATATGACATTTGATACTTTGAAAAAGCATCTTGTTGTTGCTTGTAAAAAAGGAAAGTAAGAGTCCTTTTTTACAAGCAACAACAAGATGCTTTTTCAAAGTATCAAATGTCATATACCTTCTCAGAAAAAAAAATGTTTTTCATAATGGAAAAACTTCCTCTGCATTATCTTATCATTTCATCATATATATATATATATATATATATATATATATATATATATATATATGTATATATAGGCATAAGAGTTGCCAAAATTACAAATCACAAATAATGAATGCATTTCTTTTTTTTTGCAATAAATACAATTTTTAATGCTGCGCTCATTTTTCTAAGCAAAATAAGCCTTTTCTTAAAAAAAAAATACTATTTAAATAAATTCAAATGCCTTTTATTGGAATTCCAGATGAGGAATACGTGGAAATGAAAACGTATCTTTACAGAGAACTACTTGACGCATCGAAACCCCGTTTGTACGGTTCTTTCTTGTTTTGTTAGTAGATTTTAAAAATATAATGCAAACCATGTGTAAAGAGAAAACCCTTCCCTTCAAAGGCCCTTAGAAGTGTTATTTTCTCCTTGGCCACCATTTTACTTTCTTCCGAGGGAAACATTTTATAGATCTTGACGAGAACTACAACATTGCTCCTGTGGAAAATTTTGATATCTCTAACGGTTTAGTAGTTATTTCTCTTGTGGCCCGCATATCTGGGCATATTTTTATGTATATATATATATATATATATATATATATATATATATATATATATATATATACATACATAAAAATAAAAATAATCAGGAACTATTGTGATATTTTTAGATCAGAATAAATTTGAGGTATATCATCCTAAGAAAAGAAACTTTGGCTTGGTTAAAGTTATGAGTTATTTGTACAATTACTAAATGGTTTTTTAGATGTTGTTATAAATGTCTATTTTTTTTTTTTTTTTTAATAATTTTATATTGTGTCAATGGTGTGGCAGTCATCTTCGAGGACTTTTGTCAATGGTGGCATTAAGCTTCTGTGTTAAGTGGCAGTCAGTATATCGTCGAGACAAATGCAAACTAACGAATATGAAAAAATGCATCTTTCATTGTCCATCTTTAATAATTTCTGCTGGACTTATTTACGGCAAATTCTTTAATCTGACTTCACTCTATTAAAGGGAAAGTATTCCACTATCAAAAGGTCAAATCTGCCGAATATTTGACTGTCCAAAAAAAAGTTATGATTAAATACTTTTCCACTCTGAAAAGTGGTGATTTTCATATTCGTTAGTTTGCTTTTGTATCGACGATATGTTTGACTGAGAGTTTTTAGTTACATACGGCAAGTAGTTTAGTCCTTGTTAGTCATCAGTAGAGCCCGGAAGTTAGGCAAAATGCCTTTTTTATCTGAATGGATATATTGAAGAATCAGATAGAAATAAATATGTTTTCGTGCATTTAGGAAGTGTAGGGACAATTTTAGCGCGGTTCCTCCCTCCCCCATAGGGAGGAACCCCGCTTATAGGGTTGATACAATGAAACAATCCGGAAGTGCCGACTAGAAAATTTCGCGTTTCAGAACCCCTAGAGACCGAAAATAACGGTGGTTCAAATTTGTATATATATATATATATGTATATATTTATATATATATATATATATATATATATATATATATATATATATATATATATATTTGTCTGTTCGCTCATTTCTGGCTTCCCTGATGGTCCGATTTTGATGAAATTTGGTACAAAAATCCGTCGTCCAATTTGAAAGGTCAAGTTCGTTAACCAGCAAAATCCGCCCACTGGAAGATGGCGTTTGGGGCGAAATTCGCGCAGAAAAAATCGTAACGCTTACGTTTTTGAGTTCATAAGCTTGTAAGTACTCTTTTTATAGGCTTCTTGGGCTAGAAAAACGAATGAAACCATTTTCAAGGCGATAGCTTTAACCGTTGTCGAGAAAATTGGAAAAATAGTTTTTGAATTCCGTTTTTGGTTTGGGTACTTAGAATCACGGGATTCAGTTGAAACATTATCTGCATGTTCTAATTTCATTAAAACTAATATGTTGAAAGTTATGTTACGTTTGGAGTTAAGGAAGGGTTAGAATAAAATATTTTATGAACAGACATGAAAAGTTTTGGTAACTTTGTATACTTTCCTTAATATCTCGAAAAAGGTTGAGAGTCTTGGGAAACGGAAGATGACCATTAGAAAGGTCACTAAATGCTCTACAAAAATGGTTCTAAAGAAAGTTTTGATTAGGCGATGTCAATCGGAGAAATAAGTGCATAAAACTTTAAAGTAATTGATTTCGCTTATTCGAACTGTTCTTTTTCTCTTTGATTTGGGTACTTAGAATTATGGGATTCAGTTGAAACATTTTCTGCATGTTCTACATTCATTAAAACTAATATGTTGAAATTTTTGTTACGTTTGGAGTTTAGGAAGGGTTAGAATAAAATATTTTATTAACAGACATAAAAGGTTTTGGTAACTTTGTATACTTTCCTTAATATCTCGAAAAAGGTTGAGAATCTTGGGAAACGGAAGATGACCATTAGAAAGCTCACTAAATGCTCTACAAAAATGGTTCTGATGAAAGTTCTGATTAGGCGATGTCAATCGGAGAAATAAGTGCTTAAAACTTTAAAGTAATTGATTTCGCTTATTCGAACTGTTCTTTTTGTCTGTTTTATTCCTTGTTATTTTTAAATTGCTTATAGTCAGATAATGTATTTGACAATAAAACAGATTAAGTAAAATAAGAAGATCAATTTATTGTTAGAAATGTAGCGTTCAAAGAGAGAGATCCCAAGGCTTTCCAAATGCCTCTGAGCGGAGGCCTTTCTGCCCGACTTATGGTATAGCTGACCCATACAGGTAAGATTGTAAATCAAGACCTTTCAAGACTGGTTTGTTTGAGATTTCATTTGGATAGCTGTTTCGCTATTGATCTAAACAAAGAAATAACTGTTTCTATTCTATGGCTTCATAAACACTAGAGATAAGAACGGAACCGCGCTAAGATGACGCAGCTCCTGCGTATCGGACTTTTTTTTATTTTGCCTTTTTTGCCTATTTTGGCTTCCGTTGCCTTTTTTTGCCTTTTTTGCTCGCTATGCACTTTTTTCTGCGATTTTAACATTTTAAAAAGCACCGTTCATCGATGACAAAAAAGGTTGCACAAATTAAATTACATATTGCCGTCAC
Source organism: Gonocerus acuteangulatus (assembly GCA_946811695.1). NCBI lineage: Eukaryota > Metazoa > Arthropoda > Insecta > Hemiptera > Coreidae > Gonocerus > Gonocerus acuteangulatus. The sequence continues at coordinate 15,150,896 of OX328129.1, read as the reverse complement.
AAATACCTATTCGAAAGCTTATTTTCCCAACCCATGTATGGAATTGAAGGGTTAAAAATAACAGAACATTCCTTAGTAGAAGGAATGCTCAAGCATAATGAATAGCAGGAAAGAGAGAGGATGAGAGAAGTACGTCTCCTTCCTCACACCCCTTTCGCTGTGACAATCCGTAATTACCTGGGATTCCGGATTTCGAAATGATAAGATAATGCAGAGGAAGTTTTTCCATGATGAAAAACATTTTTTTTCTGAGAAGGTATATGACATTTGATACTTTAAAAAAGCATCTTGTTGTTGCTTGTAAAAAAGGAAAGTAAGAGTAAGTACACTAATTATGTGATAAATTGGTAATAAAGAAATTAATGAGTATTTAAAATACATATTTTCATTAATAATGAGTGAGATTCCTCTTTGCCTTCACTTCTAATAAATGCCTATTTTAATTACAGTACTGCCTATTTTCAGTATTTCAAGTGCCTTTTTGTCTGCCTATTTTAAGCAAAAATAAATGCCTAACTTCCGGGCTCTAGTCATCAGGTACTCGTGCGTCACACGACTGTGGCTGATAAGTAGTCTGGTTAATATAACTTCTTCGCGTCGTGATCTTTTTTGTGAAGAAGGTCATTCTTTAACCGTAAACTTCACTGTCCTCAGTTATTTCCTTGTAGTGTTAGTCCAGTCCACTTGCCAGTTATGTAGGATTATTTGGTTGGCGTGACGCGATATGGTTTATGGTACGATAATATATATATATATATATATATATATATATATATATATATATATATATATATAAAAATAATACATATATATTATTTTTATACGTTATTATTTTAATGAATTCTCTTATTATTTATTTTCCACGACTTGCCGTTTATTTTCTAATTTTGTTACTGAATCTGGTCTTATAATTTATAAATGCATTTCTTGTTATTTCTTATTAATGATTTTAGGGAAGTAGGGCAGATGACCATTGCTGTGGAGGTCTTAAAGTTAATAGATCAATAAATAAATAAATAGGTAAATACCGAGCCTCAATTTTCATCTAAAATGTTTAAAACTCGTGTTTAACACAAGATTTACCAGAGCAGTCATTTTGACTGGTAGTGCAATTTAAATTCAAAATTCCTACCACATATAACATTTGCTTTCCTAAATGATGTTATGACTTCTGTAGCTATAAGTAGAGAATACATTTAATGAACATAATGTTACTTTATATATATTAGTAACAAATACATTTTCTATTATTGACATTTATACTAGTACCAGGTCTGGTAAATCTAGTGTTAACTGTATCCCCGCTTCTAAGAATAATAATGAATTAAACCAGTTTTATTCCGCCCTCTATCGGAAAGTACCGGACAAAAATGCAATTCGCTTATGGCGCGGTGCCATAATAATATAAGTAATAATAATATATAGCATTTAAAATTGGTTTGAAATATCATAAGTTGTATTAAACATTTCCGGTGCTTATTTTCCCCCGCAGTTTGTATTCCAGAGGAGAATGTTCAACTAAAACTGTCCAAATCGGCTTTGCCGAAGGATCATAAATCTATCTTGTGTACTTTACTCGACCCTGAGGTTCTTCCTGACCTGTCAAGGGACCGATTTGTTCTTCATGATAGATATAATACTACTATATATTCTTCTTGTCAGTGAAATCTGTTCTGCTTCCGGATCTTTGGAATATGCATTCTCTTTCCAACTTTTGCTTTCCACCTGGGCATCTAGCAATAATTGGCTATCATGTTTTCACCCCTACCCTCCTATCGCTTCTCCAAATCAATGTCGTAAATACACAACGGTGTTTAGGCGGCTCAGGATATCCAGAAAGGGAGGACAGCAGTCGATAAAATGATTATTTTTTAAAAAATAACTGGGCTTAAGCTTCTGTAATTTATTCAGACTTTTTTTTACGTAGAACCAGTATTTTTAGTGATATTTTTGTTAACTTATGTTTTATTTATCGTTATCTTTTTAGCTTTTAGTTAGGGAAAATATTTCTTGAAACCACCTTGCAAGAAATAGTATCGTCGTAAAATTAATTTATAGCGCTTGACGATTGTGCTATTGTTCTGACAGGTCGTCCGACGCTCCTCACAGGTGTAACAAAAGTTTTCTGAGACGTTCGCACATTTCCTGCGCATTGTAACTTCACAAAAACTATAGCTTTTCCCCATAGATGTTATTATGTAGATGGACCACGCCCGAGATATCTTGGATGTAGACAGTGTTGGGCAAAACTAACTTTAGTTTATTCTAACTAAAGATACACTCATGTTTTATTATTATCTTTAGTTTTAGATTTGTAAAATTATTAATCATGTGTTAGAGTATTTTCTTAATAAATTGTTGTTTCTAGTTTTATTATCCGTTATTGGTATGGTAATTAGTTTAATTTAAGCAAAAGTTACCTTAATTTATGATTTTAGTTTATGTTTCACCTGCAGGAACATCTTTCCGCCATACAACGTTGGAGTGAAAGGTGGAGAATACAAATCAATGCAGAAAAATGTAAACAGGTTACTCTTAAGCGGAGATCATGCCCTTCTGTCTACATCAATGACACCCCACTGCCAGAATCAAATGAGGTTCTATATCTAGGATTATACCTTGACAGCCAACTGACATGGAACCCTCACACGAGACTGAAAAGACAAGAACTGAACAGAAGATACGGACTACTTAGACGACGCCTTGGACCTTCATCTAAATTATCGACACAGAACAAATTAACGATATACAAAACAATCATTCGACCAATATGGGCATACGGACTTGAACTCTGGGGACCTGCAAAAACATCAAACATCAACATGATACAGGCATTTCAGTTAAACGTTCTCCGAAAAATTGTTAATGCCCCTTTCTACGTCTCCAACAAAACCTTTCACAATGACCTTAACATCCCATTTGTCCTCAACCTCCCTAAAACCCGTTTCCTAGTGTTCCATTCCAAATTGTCTCACCATCCTAATCCTGAAGGTCTATCCTTAACTTCCCAATCCAATTCAGACAATCCTCCCAGGCGGCTTAAGAGACAGTGGCCCCGAGATAATTTACTTTTCTGATCATATAGGGATCATCAAAATATTTGATTAGACAGCTCGGAAAGTACCAGCAATGGTTGGCTTCTTTCACATTTTGTATTGTTTTTATTGTTCCCATTTTTGTGAATTTGTACATACATATCTGTATCAACATACTTGATAATTGTACTTTCTTAATTGTACAGATTTCAAATAAACAAATACAAAAAAAAAAAAAAAAAAAAAAGTTTAGCTTTAGTTATTAATTCACTCCTTAGTTCATTGCATACTTTGATTCAGAACAAGGGTAAAACAAAATAGGTATGTATGTTTTTTTTTTTTGTTTAAATAAATAGTGTTTATTTATTAACTATTATTGGGAAAAATGAGGTTACAAATTACAACTACAACTTCAGACTATTTTCAAACAAAATGAAAGCAAGTTCTATTAGTTTTAATAATTTACTTAATTATCGAAATAACATATGATTTTTCATAATTCACGTTATTTTTGTAAAACTAAACTAAACTAAAATTCAATGTAAAACTAAAAAAGCTTTAATTCAGTTTTTAATCAATTCTCAATGATTTAGTTTTAGTTTTAACTCAACTGATATCCAATTTTAATTTTAGTTTTTTTAGGTTACAATTTTTAGTTTAGATTTAGTTTATTCTAGGGAGTTTAGTTTTGCCCAACATTGGGTATAGATGCTGTTTCGGATTTCCCATACGAGTTAACTCGGGCGCTGAATATTTTACCCATGTAAATGTCATGGCTTGTTAATATATTTAGTTGATTTTGACTTTAACTGTCATTTCTTAGACTAAAGTTTCGTATTATTATTATTTGGCTAGATTGTTTTTGTTTTTTTTTTGGTTTTTTTCGGTGGGTCATTGAAGCCCAAGTTAATTCGGGTAATGTTATGTACCATGAATATCCAGTGGCATTTTAATTGCAGTCTTTGTGCCTTACAAAGCAACATATATTGACCTATATCTGTAGGTACTAGAGAACTGCACGGATACGTAAGAAGTAATCGGATAAATAATCAACGAGTAAAATAAAATAGACGATGCGAGTACATACCCGCCATCGTTTCGATTTGGCATCGCCGATTACTTTTCATAGCATCGTAGGCTTCGTAAATAATCGTCGACTTCTCGCCATGTCCATACAGGAGACAAGGTAAGCAACAAACGTCCGACTCGCAGGAACTGCGTCATCTTAGTGCGGCTCTGTTCATATCTCTACTGCTATTAGTAAAGGAATAGTAGAAGTTATTGGTGCGGTTATTTCCTGAAAAATATAAAATAAAATCTCGAAGAGAAAAGAGATTTAAGGCGCCACAACAGGAAACTGACAGTATCAATAGGACTTCCCCTACCTTCTCAACGTTCGCTCTTGGAAACACTATAACAACGTTTCACATTTTCTAACCTTGTTTTAGTCAAATACTCGTTTTACTGTTAAATGCAATTAAAATAAGCAACAACCAGTTAAAACGTTCGATATACAGATACAAAAACCCGTTCAAAAGAGCAAAACTAACAACTGCGAATCTTCAAGTCCTTATTTCTCACCCCTTCAAAAATTACATCTGAACCTTTTTTGCATTATTATTTTATTTTTACGATACTCCACATCATTAGTGAGTTGCATCGAATGGCTCTTTTGCACCTGAGTGCTGCTCATAGTGATATTTCCAATACCAAGTCAGTAAATCACCAATCAAAGTAAAATATATTAAAAAAAAATAGGTAAAAAAATAAATAAATAAAATTAAAGAAAACAAAAAATCTATAGAAAACACAAGAAATAAATTAAACATTAAATAAAGTAGCCTAAAATTCTTTACGTTGTGAATGTTTTCATATTTTATCGTATATGTTAATATTTTTCAAGTGTGTAATAATGTTGTCAATATGGTGACTGCTGTCAGTAAGTAGGTCAGTAATGTCCCCCTATCAGTAAGTAGGTTAGTTCTGTTTTGCAGATCTGGCATGTTGGTCTGTCAGTATTAGTCATCAAGTATTCTTGAGTAATGCGTGTGTGGCCTATACGCAGTCTTGAAAGAACTATTTCCTCTCTCCGGGAATTTCTGTATGCGCTTGGCCAGTCAGTAAGTGTATGTTTGATTTGTCCTAGTTTTTTGTCTGTCAGATTAATTCATTCTAGTTGCCTTTTTTGTAGAGAAAGTTTACAACATTTCGAATGGTTATCTTCGACTTTGTTGAAATTTGGGATCTGAACTATGAAATTTTTGTGTCAGTACCTTGGTAATGTGGATTAGTAGAGCTGAAAAACTCTACATCTGCAGACGCTGATATTAGCAACAAAAAAAACCGTGCGTGAATGTGAGTGACAAAATAAAAACAAAAAAAAAAAAAAAACGTTACCCAGAAGTGTTTATACATTCGACAGGACAGGATTAACGGTTATTTCTGTCTTTATTTATGTTTTTAGCACGGTTCCTCCCTCCCCCATAGGGAGGAACCCCGCTTATGAGGTTGATACAATGAAACAATCCGGAAGTGCCGACTAGAAAATTTCGCGTTTCAGAACCCCTAGAGACCGAAAATAACGGTGGTTCAAATTTGTACATATACATATATATATATATACATATATATATATATATATATATATATATATATATATATATATATATATATTTGTCTGTTCGCTCATTTCTGGCTTCCCTAATGGTCCGATTGTGTTGAAATTTGTTACAAAAATCCGTCGTCCAATTTGAAAGGTCAAGTTCGTTAACAAGCAAAATCCGCCTACTAGAAGATGGCGTTTGGGGCGAAATTCGCGCAAAACAAAATCGTAACACTTACGTTTTTGAGTTCATAAGCTTCTAAGTACTCTTTTTATATGATTCCTGGGCTAGGAAAACGAATGAAACCATTTTCAAGGCGATAGATTTAACCGTTTTCGAGAAAATTGGAAAAATAGTTTTTGAATACCGTTTTTGGTTTGGGTACTTAGAATCATGGGATTCAGTTGAAACATTTTCTGCATGTTTTACATTCATTAAAACTAATATGTTGAAATTTTGGTTGCGTTTGGAGTTAAGGAAGGGTTAGAATAAAATATTTTATTAACAGACATAAAAAGTTTTAGTAACTTGGTTTCCTTTCCTTAATATCACGAAAAAGGTTGAGAATCTTGGTAAACGTAAGAATACCATTAGAAAGCTTATTAAATGCTCTAAAAAAAGGTTCTCATGAAAGTTTTGATTAGGCGATGTCAATCGGAGAAATAAGAGCTTAAAACTTTAAAGTAATTGATTTCGCTTATTCGAACTGTTCTTTTTGTCTGTTTTTTATTCCTTGTTATTTTTTAATTGCTTATTGTTGGACAATGTATTTGAAAATAAAACAGGTGAAGAAAAATAAGAAAAACAATTTAATGTTAGAGATATCGATTTCCAAGATATATAGCTTTTCAACTGCCTAGCGTCCTCCCTAGGGAGGGTTGTCTTTGATTTTGGTACTTAGAATTATGGGATACAGTTGAAACATTTTCTGCATGTTCGAGTTTCATCAACACTAATATGTTGAAATTTTTGTTACGTTTAGAGTAAAGGAAGGGTTAGAATAAAATATTTTTTTAACAGACAAAAAAAGTTTTGGTAACTTTGTATAATTTCGTTAGTATCTCGAAAACCGTTGACAATCTTGTGAAGCGGAAGATTACCATTCGGAAGCTTACTAAATGCTCTACAAAAAAGGTTCTGAAGAAAGTTTTAATTAGGCGATGTCAATCGGAGAAAAAAGTGCTTAAAGCTTTCAATTAATTGATTTCGTTTATTCCAATGGTTCTTTTTGTCTGTTTTATTTCTTGTTATTTTTTAATTGCTTATAGTTGGATAATTTATTTGAAAATAAAACTGGTTAAGTAAAATAACAAAAACAATTTATTGTTAGAAATATAGATTTCCAAGATTCCAAGACCTTGTCACTAGCGGGTCCGTTTCTAGTGTAGCCGACCCTTCCAGGTAAGATTGTAAATCACGACCTTTCAAGACTTTACTACTCACAGGAATGGCGTTAGTGACCTTAAGGGTTGACACGCCATTATAATAATTAATTTAAAAAAATACTGGTGGAACCAAAATAATAACTGCTTCTATTTTAATCTTTCCAAATTAGACTAGGGATATGAACGGAACCGCGCTAAGATGATGCAGTCCTGCGAGACGGACTTTTTGTTTAGTGACTCTAGTTTGGTTCCGTTGTAAGGAATAAAGTGGACTTTGCTTTAAACTTGTCTAATATCTTCAGAATAAGCAAATTTGTCGTTTCGCAATTCCATCGCCAATTATCAATGTTCAACATCAGAAGAATTTGCTCGTCATTATACCTGGCGATGCGAACCAGTACCAAACTTTGTTATACTCGGCGATGCTGATGCTAAACCTTCAATACTCGGCGATGCCGATGCCAAATATTATTTTACTTGGCGATGCCGATGCGAGTACTGGTGTTCGTAGTGAGTACGAGTATACATAGAGTAATCGAGTTATTCGTCCCACGAGTATACGTACTCGTAATTACACGATGCCATATTTACTAGTGCAGTTATCTAGTAGGTACCACAAATTGTAGTTAAAAATCGGACATTTTTGGCATAATTGTATAATATTAATTCGGTCACTAAGCGAGTGTCTCCCCATACTGTGATATAAAAGCACGGTAGCTTATTAGTCAAGACCCCGTACCAGAAATATGGCGGATCAGTTGTTTGTTCTTAAAAAAATAAAAATATTAATTAAGTCACTGTCGTTCTGGACAATTTGGTGAATTATTCAGCAGTTTCATGTTTTGTTTTTGTCTTGCAAAAATGAGGTTAACCCTGACGGGCAAGTAAGATTTCTCAAATCGAAGATTTATTTAAAAACTAGTTCCTATTTCTGAAAACTACTTTATTCTTAGATCCATATAATTTATTAATGATTAAAATAGAACGGATTTCGACATAGATTTTCCAAGTTAACGTCCGTAATTAAATAATACATTGCAACGTGCCGTAGTTAAGTGATTCAGCGATTGCAACATTCACGCTTCCTCGTCAATTACAATGATTTTTTTTTGTAGTTGTTTTCTTTTACGTTGGAAATATCCGCAGACCTTCTAGCTTCTTCAAGGTCGTGGATTAGTCGTGATACCAGGATGGAGAAGATAATGAGCTCGGATACTTAATAATAAATGTTATCACTGTACAATCACCGGGTAAGTTATAAATCACTGGATAAATTATGCATTGTTATTATATTTGCCTGTCATATTCCTAGCGATAACCGCCTTCTTAAACTACCGCCTTAAATTGATTTCTGAAATTATCTCAACGATGCAAATCAATTTAAATTTTCTGTAATTTATAAATGCTTCATGCAGGGGACGGATTATTTACATAATATAATAATAATTTTATATATATATATATATATATATATATATATATATATATATATATATATATATATATATAATAAACGGCCAAATTTGGGGAAAAAATTCCTGTGGCATATATCACATGCTTCGTTTTAGAAAAAAAATATCCTATATTTTTTTTGGGGGGGTATTAAAGGAGGTGGGGTGGGGCTGTGTAGAGCGGTGGGGGATAAAACATATAATTTTTACGATTTTTATATATGCCTGATAAAAGACTGCATTTTCATAACTTCATGATTTTTTTTACCTTTTTCTTCGAGATTTATGCCAAAGGACTTTTTTTCTTCCTTTTTCTATCCAGTATCGATTCCTGAAGTTTGGCCATTTATTTTTGGGTTGCCCTGAATAAATATATGTATATAAATATATATATATATATATATATATCGCATATAACTGTTCAAGTTCTAGGATCCACAAAAACCGTCTGATGTATTCTCTCATTTAAAAAAAAATTGTTGATTTACCGATCTCTTTCTAAAATTTAGAATTTACATTTTTTTTTTTTAAATAAGTTAATGAAAAATTTATCTAATGCAAAATGTTTAAATATTTTTCATCATTAAACACATCGAAATGTACAGAAGAGAAATGTCAGAGACAAAAAGCGCTTATCACAAAGCTAGTCGAGTAAAAACGTTTCATTAAATGGAAAACAAGGGGAAATTTTGCACAAAGGCTTAATTAAAATCCATTTTATATTTGGGACCGCAATTAGGGCTTGGTTTTCCAGACGGAAATTCAATGGAAATATTTTCGGTGTTCCGCATGGTTGTTTCCTCAACCCACCCTTATTTTAAATCCTATCCAAACATAATGGCATTATCCTCTTTAATGCATTTATTAAATACTTTTCATCATAATATATTTTTGCTATTTATTATTACATTATTCATTAATTTTACAAAGAAAAAGGTCTGACTCACAGAAACTGCGTCACCTTAGCGCGGTTCCGTTCATAACCATAGTCCCATTAGTAAAGGAATAGAAGCAGTTATTGGTAGGTTTTGATCTTTCGTGAAAAATATAAAATGACATGTTAAAGAGAAGAAAGATTTAAGGCGCCACAACAGGAAGCTGATTGTCTTTTCTATGGTAAAAACCTAGAAGAAATCTGAAAAATTCATACGTTTGTTTTTTTAGGTCCCTTAGTCCGAACTCGTAGTTTCTTTGACTTCACTACTCTACCGTTTTTTTCTACATTTGACTTCAAATGACCTATAGGAAAAGGCATGAGACCAAAGAAACTACGGATCGGACTCAGGAACCTCAAAAACATACGCATGATTTTTTTCAGTTTTTTTACTACGGCTTTTTCTCTATTTGATCTTGAAATTACCATTAATTTAATCTGGTGAAGATTAATCAACCCGTTCGTCGTAATCAGTGACCCCAAAAACCCTTTAAGGACCATACTGCTCCGAGTGTTTTTTAGACCAAATGTTGACCTGTGTAATTTTTGAAAACTATGACCTTACGAACCAAAGTCTTACCCACATAAGATAATACGATTCATGAATGACTATAAGATGCTTTTGGAATTTAATTAAAAGAGGCGAGCGAAGCTAGAGGAAATTTAACCGCCCCTTAATGATAATCTATAGCTGTTGGGGTCTTAACGGGCCTTGTAAACGACGAGGGTGCTAATGGCTCGAGGGGTTGGGAGCACTTCTTAAAATTTTAATCCTTTTGTTAAGGTGAAGGGAAAGGTTGGGAGGGTATTTTAGAAAGACGGACGGGTTGCTGGGGGAGTTTTGGTGGAAGGATGGTCTTCAAAGTTTTATGGGCTAGCTCTACAGAATTATTAACGTCTTTCGCACCTCTAGTCTGGTTACTTCAATTTTGGATCCTTTCTGAAGCTAGATACAAATAGGAGATAAGCAATAAAACCTATGCCATATTAAATAAAGAAAAATAATATTTACATATGTTAAAAAATGATGAGGTAGTGCTCCTGGTAACATAACCCCTTTGCTGCTGAGCAGTTCTTAAGCGGCCCCTACACGGTCAGTAATAATGACGTTACCTTATCAAAATGACAGTAATAATGATAGTGTAAGGTGGACAAAGTTGGAATGACGAACAGTAATGATGTAAATCCGGATTTTCTGATCTCGGCTTCATCATTACTGAAAGTGGAGGGGATACTGTCATTAGTAATGATGGTGTAGGGAGCGCTACATCATTGATGCGTCATTACTCAGTCTATCTCAAGCTGTAACTAGGTGAAAGAGATGTAAATGTTAAACTAGATTGAGTAGAAAGGGCAAAATGTATGACTCTACCTTGGTAACATTATAGTTAGAAAATAGTTTTAAAAGTAATATATATATATATATATATATATATATATATATATATATATATATATATATATATATATATATATATATATATCAAAGTAACGAATCCGCATTAAGTCTAATTAAAATATATTATAGAATAAAATATATATAAAATCATCTATAAGAGACCAACACCTTTTCACATTCGTTACTTTGCATTTGTATCGACGATATAAAATAGGCTGAAAGTGCTTTATTTTTTATATCGACTTTAGAAAATAATGTTGACGTGATTCTTTTACCAATTCATTTGTCTTATAGAGTAGATTAGAAGAAAATATAATCGTTAAACTATAATTAATTTTGCGTTAAATATATTCAAAAATATGCTTACGTTTTCAAGCAAACTAGTATTATACATTTTTTGTACACCAAAAATAATAGTAGATTTAAAATCAACACCCCAAGAAACCCTAACGTGGGGAATAATATTGAAAACAAAAAATAATGATTTTTCCCAGTCTGGAAGAGAATAAAAATTTGTAAGCGAAAAAGTAATGTGACGTTTTGAAATTCAATTTTTCCCCTTGAGATAATCCGATTTTTACGTCATTGAAATCTTTTAAAAGAAGAAAGACTCTTTTTTCTAACCATATAAATGACTATTGTATTATCTCAAAAGGTACTTGCGAAAAATGGTTATCCAAATAAAAATAAAATGTAAACTTTTTTGCACATAACCTCGGTCCCAGAACACTTGGAAACGCCCCGATTGGAAGGATACGTGTCATATTAAGGCCTTTACGAACGTTTCACATGTTTTTTTGTGGCTTGTGTCGCAATTATAGCTACACGGGCGACTTTGCGAGGATCCATTAGCAACAAAACGCTTCTGTCACGGAGATCACAATTCATGCTGAAGAAAAGTAATGACATTAAAAATGATCCGTGGAATGACGGTGTAAGGTGTACATTGTAATGATGATATGGAATGACGAGAGTTGAATATTAATGACATTACTGATAATGTCATTATTACTGACTGTGTAGGGGCCGCTATAGATTGACCTTGACCGGGTGCAACAGGGATGATGGTTCAACAGCCACTCATCGCACATTTCTTTTTACACCCCTTGACAGGTTTGTGAGGAAACTGTCATTAAGCTTGCATAGTTTGAAAAGGAGGCGCTAACAATATCTATCGGCAAATATAAGAGTCTACTGGTTCATTCGGATTGCTATATGTCAGTTATGGGGAACACAAATATGCGAGAGCAGCAGCTGTTCAGATTCACCGATCTGCGTTAAGAGCACTAGAGGCGCGTTGCACAATGGCCAAAATGCGCTCAAAACTTGATTTTTTTGAAAAGTGTGCTTTCGGTATGCAAGTATTTGACAGATAAATTTCCAATAGCCTATGCATATTTTGTTGCTCTAATGGAAATTATCTCAAACTGTTGTGCTGAAATTAAAAAAAAAAAGGGGGGGGGCTGAGATAGGAGCAGATGTACTTTTTTAAGAAAAAAATCGGTTTTGGCTCGATGACTGGTTTTAGCGCGGTTCCTCCCTCCCCCATAGGGAGGAAGCCCGCTTATAGGGTTGATACAATGAAACAATCCGGAAGTGCCGACTAGAAAATTTCGCGTTTCAGAACCCCTAGAGACCGAAAATAACGGTGGTTCAAACTTGTATATGTATATATATATATATATATATATATATATATATATATATATATATATATATATATGTATTTGTCTGTTCGCTCTCTAGATAGAAGACGAATGGTCCGATTTTGATGAAATTTGGTACAAAAATCCTTCGTCCAATTTGAAAGGTCAAGTTTGTTAACCAGCAAAATCCGCCTACTGGAAGATGGCGTTTGGGGCGAAATTCGCGCAAAAAAAATCGTAACGCTTACGTTTTTGAGTTCATAAGCTTGTAAGTACTCGTTTTATATGATTCCTGGGCTAGGAAAACGAATGAAACCATTTTGAAGGCGATCGCTTTAACCGTTTTCGAGAAAATTGGAAAAATAGTTTTTGAATACCGTTTTTGGTTTGGGTACTTAGAATTACGGGATTCAGTTGAAACTTTATCTGCATGTTCTACTTTCATTAAAACTAATATGTTGGAAGTTTTGTTACGTTTGGAGTTAAGGAAGGGTTAGAATAAAATATTTTATGAACAGACATGGAAAGTTTTGGGAAGTTCGTATACTTTCATTAATATCTCGAACACGGTTGGGAAATCGTGGGAAGTGGATAGAAACTATTTGAAAGCTTACTAAATTCTCTACAAAAAAGATTCTAAAACTATTTTTGATTAGGTTATGTCAATCGGAGAAATAAGTTGCTTAAAACTTCAAATACGTCTGTTTTGTTCTTATGAACGGGTTTTTGTCGTTCTTGTTGTAATTTTTGTCTCTTTCCCTTCGTTTTTTATTTTGTGTGTAAAACAGGATATGAAAAATGAGGCCAATTTTCTGTTGCTAGAAATAATATAAATTTTGGGAACTTTCATTAATATCTCGAAAACTGTTGAGAATTTTGGTAAACGGAAGAATACCATTAGAAAGCTTATTAAATGCTCTACATAAAAGGTTCTAATAAAAGTTTTGATTAGGCGATGTCAATCGGAGAAATAAGAGCTTAAAGCTTTAAAGTAATTGATTTCGCTTATTCGAAGTATTCTTTTTGTCTGTATTTTATTCCTTGTTATTTTTTAATTGCTTATAGTTGGATAATGTATTCGAAAATAAAACAGGTTAAGTAAAATAACAAAAACAATTTATTGTTAGAAATATAGAGTTCCAAGATTCCAAGACCTTGTAACTAGCGGGACGGTTTCTAGTGTTGCCGACCCTTCCAGGTAAGATTGTAAATCCTACCTTTCAAGACTGGTGGAACCAAAATATAACTGTCAGGGTTCGGTCACTGCTACTTAATAAAACTACATATAATCGTAAAAATGGTTTTATTGTGCCGACGTTTCGGCTTGAACTTCAAGCCTTCATCAGGGCTGTAAATACAAGTAGGACATATTTAACACTAATATATGCACATATCTATGTAAATATACCTAACATATATATATATATATATATATATATATATATATATAATATATATATATTTATGTATATGCATATACACATACACATATACACGCACACATATGTACATATATATGCCCACATACATACACATATGGGGTATGTATTATTAAGTAGCAGTGACCTAACCCGGACAATCCCTACCTTGCATCCTCAACGGTCAACGATCTCCTCTCAACAAAATAATAACTGCTTCTATTTTAATCTTTCGAAATTAGACTAGGGATAAGAACGGAACCGCGCTATGATGAGGCAGTTCCTGCGAGTCGGACTTTTTTGAATGGGCTTTACCGTCTCCGTAAAGTCCGAGGCGTAGGCTTTCAGCGTAAGTCGTGCCAGCCGAGACTGGGTGCGACGAGAGCACTCCCAGCACGCATGAGGACTCGTTTCATTTAGGTATATTCTTCTTACAACAGATCGCTAAATTGTGTAATTTTCTGAATTGGCACCCTTATTGAACAAAACTGACTGTGGGCTGAAAAGGTTTTTCCCTGCTGTGTGGAGCGAATATAAGTAAAATAAATGAAAACAGAGGCATACGAAAGCCAAAACTGGTGGAGGAACACTGGTATAGAGCAGAGCACTGTTTTATTTTAGTAATTGCATAGCTGTTATAGTATAAGGACATTTTTTTTTTAAATATAGGCATTCACATTCTGCACAAGAATTATTGTAATAAATTAGAATTTAAATGGTAAATCCGAGGCAACGCATTTCTGTAAGGCGAATGTCAGAACCAGAACTCGGCCCGGGAGATGTAGTGGCCCCTGGCAATGTCATGACATGTCAAACTGCCATGACAGTGCTGGATGCTTCTTCCGACTACCAGTACGCCTCCAAACCACTTGACTCCTGTCTATTGTTCATTTCTGACGAAAAAATTCTATGAAACAACAAGCTAGATTCCTCAGAAAAGTAAAGCCAATCGTACGAGCGATCCTTTCATGTCAGAATCCTCCTACCATTGTTAGCTGCGTTTGTTTACATAACAAAATTTAATTCCCTAATGCTACAGAAAGTGCATTGTTTTGTTAAATATTGACAAAACTCAGAAAATTTGATACTATATTCGATTCCCACTAGGCTGATGGCATTCTTTCAAAAAACGAAAATACATCAGCCCTATCCTGGCTAGAAAAGGTAATACCTATCGATAACCCGCCCAAAAAATCATTGTCAAGAATAAATGGACGTTAAAACTTAAACATTTATAATACTTTTTATTAATTTAAAGAACATTGATTATAACTATTGTATTAGTCTCAGTTTCTTATGCCTCTAGGCACCTGTTTGACTAAAACCTAATAAATGTAAGGCCGTATTATTAACTTCATTTACTTTTTGGCGTCCCCAAAAAGATCTTGTATATTGTTTTGTGTTTTTGTTGAACTTGCAGTTATAAAGGTTTTATGAAAGACTGTTTTTTAGCGCGGTTCCTCCCTCCCCCATAGGGAGGAACCCCGCTTATAGGGTTGATACAATGAAAGAATCCGGAAGTGCCGACAAGAAAATTTCGCGTTTCAGAACCCCTAGAGACCGAAAATAACGGTGGTTCAAATTTGTATATATATATATATATATATATATATATATATATATATATATATATATATATGTATATATTTATTTATATATATATACATATATATATATATATATATATATATATATATTTGTCTGTTCGCTCTCTAGATAGAAGACGAATGGTCCGATTTTGATGAAATTTCGTACAAAAATCCTTCGTCCAATTTGAAAGGTCAAGTTCGTTAACCAGCAAAATCCGCCTACTGGAAGATGGCGTTTGGGGCGAAATTCGCGCAAAAAAAATCGTAACGCTTACGTTTTTGAGTTCATAAGCTTATAGGTACTCGTTTTATAGGCTCCTTGGGCTAGGAAAACGAATGAAACCATTTTCAAGGCGATAGCTTTAACCGTTTTTGAGAAAACTGAAAAAATAATTTTTGAATGCCGTTTTTGGTTTGGGTACTTAGAATCATGGGATTCAGTTGAAACATTTTCTGCATGTTCTACTTTCATCAAAACTAATATGTTGAAATTTTGGTTACGTTTGGAGTTAAGGAAGGGTTAGAATAAAATATTTTATTAACAGACATAAAAAGTTTTAGTAACTTTGTTTACTTTCCTTAATATCTCGAAAAAGGTTGAGTATCTTGGGAAACGGAAGAATACCATTAAAAAGCATACTAAATGCTCTACAGAAAAGGTTCTGCTAAAAGTTTTGATTAGACGATGTCAATCAGAGAAATAAGTGCTTAAAACTTTAAAGTAATTGATTTCCCTTATTCGAACTGTTCTTTTTGTCTGTTTTCATTCCTTGTTATTTTTTAACTGCTTATAGTTGGATAATGTATTTGATAACAAATCAGGTTAAGAAAACTAAGAAAAACAATTTAATCTTAGAGATATGGATTTCCAAGATAATAAAGCTTTTCAAATTCCTAGCGGGGTCCTTCCTAGGGCGGGGACCCACCCAGGTAAGATCGTAAATAACACCTTTCTTGAGAGTAAAGATGGAACTGTCAACTTTGGTCCTCTTCTACCTCCCGGCACTTTCATTGCTGACGAAGGCTACCACTGTCTAGCCAAAACGTCCTAAATATAGATTTTTTAACAAAAATCGTATTGAGGTTTATTTAGCCGAATCCCAACCATTCCATCTTTACTTATCACCTCGACGGCTAACTATCTAATCTTCATGCTTTCTAGAAATGTGGACCCAAAATAATAACATCTTCTATTTTAATCATTTTAAATGAGTCTAGAGATAAGAACGGAACCGCGCTAAGATGATGCAGTTCCTGCGAGTCGGACTTTTTTTGAGTTCATAAGCTTGTAAGTACTCGTTTTATATGCTTCTTGGGCGAGCAAAACGAATGAAATCATTTTCAAGGCAATAGCTTTAAACGTTTTCGAGAAAATTAGAAAAATAGTTTTTGAATACCGTTTTTGGTTTCGGTACTTAGAATCATGGGATTCAGTTGAAACATTTTCTGCATGTTCTACTTTCATTAAAACTAATATGTTGAAATTTTTGTTACGTTTGGAGTTAAGGAAGGGTTAGAATAAAATATTTTATAACAGACATAAAAAATTTTGGTAACTTTGTATACTTTCCTTAATATTTCGAAAAAGGTTGAGAATCTTGCGAAACGTAAGATTACCATTATAAAGATTACTAAATGCTCTACAAAAATGGTTCTAATGAAAGTTTTGATTAGGCGATGTCAATCGGAGAAATAAGTCCTTAAACCTTTAAAGTAATTGATTTCGCTTATTCGAACTGTTCTTTTTGTCTTTTATTTTGGTACTTAGAATTATGGGATTCAGTTGAAACATTTTCTGCATGTTCGAATTTCATCAACACTAATATGTTGAAATTTTGGTTATGTTTGGAGTAAAGAAAGGGTAAGAATAAAATATTTTATTAACAGACAAGAAAAGTTTAGGTAACTTTGTATACTTTCGTTAGTATCTCGAAAACCGTTGACAATCTTGTGAAGCAGAAGGTTACCATCCGAAAGCTTACTAAATGCTCTACAAAAAAGGTTCTAAAGAAAGTTTTAATTAGGCAATGTCAATCGGAGAAATAAGTGCTTAAAACTTTAAAGTAATTGATTTCGTTTATTCGAATGGTTCTTTTTGTCTATTTTATTCCTTGTTATTTTTAAATTGCTTATAGTCGGATAATGTATTTGACAATAAAACAGATTAAGTAAAATAAGAAGATCAATTTATTGTTAAAAATGTAGCGTTCAAAGAGAGAGATCCCAAGGCTTTCCAAATGCCTCTGAGCGGAGGCCTTTCTGCCCGACTTATGGGATAGCTGACCCATGCAGGTAAGATTGTAAATCAAGACCTTTCAAGACTGGTTAGTTTGAGATTTCATTTGGATAGGTGTTTCGCTATTGATCTAAACAAAGTAATAACTGTTTCTATTCTATGCCTTCATAAACACTAAAGATAAGAACAGAACCGCGCTAAGATGACGCAGTTCCTGCGAATCGGACTTTTTTTATAATTATTTGGTAGTTTTGTTTTTTTTTAACGAATCAAAAAGGAGATATGTTTCAGTGTGTATTTTTTTCATGTCATCCTGCATCGATTCCCGAAGTATTTAAAAACTGTTTTTTACGGATTTCCGGTTAAAGCATTGCAAATAACAACCACATTTTTAAAATCTGCATTATATTTCTAATAAGAATCATCCGTTATGGATTTTTTTTTTTTTTACTTAAAAACATTATTAGAAGCCGTATAGATTTGAATTATTGTTATTAGGGTTTTCTTAACTCATTCAATATTTTCTTAATCTATTTGTAGACTTAGAGGTTAGAGGTTTGCCTCCGCCTCAAAATTTGCCTTATTTAAAAAGCTTGGTGAAGAATGCTACCTCATTCGTTTAGAAGAAAAAAATAGTCTAGTCTTTTAAATAACCCCATTTTGTCTTTAAAACATTCGATTTTTTTCTTATTTCTAAGTCAAAACCAAGAAATTTGCTTTAGGGTGAAGAAGCCATTCTGAACACATTATTTAATTTCTGACGATTATGTTGATCTTTCTCACACTAGGTAGACACACTTTTTGCTTTGATTAAGAATTAAGGGACACTTCGGAATCAAGAGTGAAAGATGACAAAAGAACGTATTGGAAATAATTTAATATATCGTCGATACAAATGCAAACTAACGAATATGAAAAAAAATTGCATCTTTCATTGTCCATCTTTAATAATTTCTGCTGGACTTATTTACGGCAAATTCTTCAATCTGACTTCACTCCATTAAAGGGAAAGTATTCCACTATCAAAAGGTCAAATCTGCCGAATATTTGACTGTCTAAAAAAAAGTTATGAATAAATACTTTTCCACTCTGAAAAGTGGCGATTTTCATATTCGTTAATTTGCTTTTGTATCGAAGATATATAATTTAAGTAAATAAAATACAAACATATAATGTATATAAATATAATTATCTTTCTTGATCTTGAAGAGCAGAATGAAGGTCAACTTAAAAATCTCAAGTTTTTATAAATTCGTCATTCATATAGAATTTCTCAGGTCTAAATATATATAACGTCCAGTGAGAGACGCCAGTAATATATCACGACGAGATGAGATTATGAAGTTCTAAAAATTTATTATGACGTTTTTGGATTACTATGCCACACTATTTTAGTGCTGTTGTGGAGCACTGCCAGCTCACCTGCGGATTGGCTGATCCGTCTAAAATAGTCATCGTATTGCTACGAAAATAGATGGCAAGGGTGTCAACATTGTTGCTGGTCCTAATTCACATCAGTAGGGTAGTGGGTGAGGGGGAAAGCATCGGGTTGGCTTCCTTTAAAACATATGTAATAAAACGTTTAAAAAAAATTGTTGGCTGGAGTCGTTGAATATATAATTTAATTTATTAATATTTTCAATCTTTGCGTAAGTACCGTCAAAGGTACGAGCTGTGTGGACTAAGCGAATGCCTTAGGATGGCTAAATTTATGTCATATGTAATTAAACGTAAAAAAAAAGTGTTGCCTAGAATCGTTAATAATATAATTTAATTATTACCAATGTTGTATTTTAGTACATGTATTAATTAATTTATGGTATATTTAAGTTAAAAATCATAATTTATAATTTCTAATTTTAATGGTTGAGTTTATTCTTATTATCAGGTTCTGATTATTTTCATTTTTTTACTTAGACAACACTTGACTGATATAATAGGTTTAAAATACAGAATTTACGTTGAGACAATTAATCCCCAAACTGGTGAACTCTGAAATTTATATTTTATATGAAATAAGATAAGAAAAATTTACTCAAGAGTTAAAAAAACTCCGTCACGCAGGAACTGCATAACTAAGCACTTTCCTCAGAATTTGGGTAGTGTAGACTGCTTTCCAGAACAATTTGCTTAAAATATCCTACAAAAATAAAATAAAAACATGAATAGTTCTCTTTTATATTTGTAATGAGTAACTGATCAATTATTAATTTGCTTCCAGAGTTATGTTTACACATGGTAGCTACTACACTACGTAATAAATACAAAAAACCTCATATTAACGTATTTAGATCCAACGCAGGAACAGGATACAGTCCCTCTAGTAGTAGAAAGCGCTCCTTGCGGCGGCTTTGTGAACCTACGTCTGGCGGGCTTTTCTATTGAAATATATTACAAAGTAAACCCCCGCTTTCCGATTGACCGATTCAGCTCATTTTTACAACACTTCTTTCTCATGAGTTACCCACGACGTATACCGCGTTTCGATACAATACAGCAGAGATTACGACCGATATGAGTATATTAGGAATTTGGGTCCGGAGTAAACCCCCCCCCTTCTAATAAACCGATTTAGTTTATTTTTACAACATATATTTACCTGTAGATTACCACTAAGAATACCGAGTTTCGTCGAAATATACCAAAAATCACGACTGGTAGTGACGAATTGGTATTGTGGGTCCGGAGTAACCCCCCCCCCCTCCTAATAAACCGATTTAGTTTATTTTTACAACACATATTTACCTGTAGATTACCACTAGGAATACCGAGTTTCGTCGAAATATACCAAAAATCACGACTGGTAGTGGCGAATTGGTATTGTGGGTCCGGAGAAAACCCCCCCTCTCCTAATGAACCGATTTAGTTTATTTTTACAACACATATTAACCTGTGGATTACCACTACGAATACCGAGTTTTGTCGAATTATACCAAAAATCACGGCTGGTAGTGGCGAATTGGTGTTGTGGGTCCGGAGTAAACCCCCCCCCTCCTAATGAACCGATTTAGTTCATTTTTATGTCTCACTTTTCTCTCTATATTACCACTACGAATACCAAGTTTCGTTTAAATATAACAAATATTACGGCTGACATAGTGAAATTAGTGTTTTGGGTTCGGGGTAAACCCCCCTTCCGGTGGACCGACTTTGGTGGTAAACGAACTGGTTCAATTGTTCGCTAATTGAATGCTATATACCAAGTTTCGTGACGAAAAAACAAAAACTCTGGCCGCTATCGTGTTAACAGGCACACACACATATATATATATATATATATATATATATATATATATATATATATATATATATATATATATATAAATTTTAACGGGGGTCATTTTCGGTGTCTACTAGGTAGGATCGATAAAGATTTGAAGAAATTTTTCAAAAATTCCATCATGAGTCCAACCTCAATAGCTACTTTCCTTCGGAGGAAAGTGCTAAAATGAACTGCGTAAATCCCAAAAACAATGTACCTATATTTAAAAAAATATATATTCATATTAACAAATGTACTTAGATGATCAATATGAGTAATAATTATTTAATATTGTACAACAATTTTACAAAAAAATATAAATACTGATAAGATCTATAATATATGGAGCTGTGAATGCAAATATAGTCCCGGACCTGCCTTAACAATCAGCTGGCATTACCCCATTGTAAGTTGGTTAGGTGCTCGGAGCTAACAAAAGGTCAATTGAGCTTTTTACTAAAACGAATTAACCCATTGTGTCTAGAGAGTAGGGAAGGCTGATCCTTTGACATGGCTAAGTATCTTTAACAGAGGACCCTAATCTCATCGACATCATCAAGGACCACCCGGTATCCTGTAACTGCCCCGGCTAGCTGGGGTAGGGATCGGCTTCTCCTTCCTCGTCGTTTTCGTGTGGCCTGGTATCCATCCACTCGGTATTTAATTGGAATTACCTTAGAGTACAGTAATTTTGAATATAATATAGAAATGGGGCCAACGGGCACAGCCACGTTGAATGCACCGGTTCCCATAGATCACCGAAGTTAAGCAACGTCGGGCGTGGTCAGAACCTGAATGGGTGACCGACCACGTGCTATTGGTATTACAAAAGGGTGGTAACCTGTAGATAGCCCTGCGTTAGTAGCCTAATTGTTGAAAAAAAAGAGTTAGTCCTAGACGATTTTAACCTAGCCTACGACACTCCCAGGATCAAGACCTACATGTGTGCCAAGTTTGTTCAAATACGGTCAAACGGTGTGGATTTGTATAAGGGACAAAAATACAGACAAACAGTTTATAGACGTTTTTGACCTAGCCTATGACAGTCCCCGTATCAAGACCTTCCTGTGTGCCAAGTCTGAAGAAAATCTTTCAAATGGTGTGGATTTTTATAAGGAACTAACATACAGACAGAGAGCTGGTAGACGTTTTGACCAAGATTAAGACTCTCTCCGTATCAAGATACACCTGTGTGCCAAGTTTGGTCAAAATCGGTCGAATGCTGTGGATTTGTATAAGGAGCAATTATACAGATAGACAGCTGGTAGATTTTTTTGACCTAGCCTACGAGACTTCCGGGTTCAAGGCCTACCTTTTTACCAAGTTTGGTCAAAATCGGTCAAACGGTGTGGATTTGTATTTGTATAACAAACAGACAGACAGGTGATTTTATATATTTATATAGATGTATCACTTACACTTAAAGTATTAGAAACTTAGTTTATTACGGATAAATTAGAAAGAATATGATATAGCAAGATCGAGTTTGAGTTAGTACCCATTGTGAATACAGAGGAAGTCATTAACTGGTGTTGTCATATCCTAATACAACTCACTATACGAATTATAGTCATATCTCTCAACTCATCTCTCTCTGTAAATATTTGAACAAATAATAAAAATATAAACATGAAGACAGATCATGAAAATTGCATCAGCGAATATTATATTCCTTACAAACACATGATCTGCAATGGGCCTTCTAAATTATAGAGTACTTACTTTCAATTATTTTGGTTTTTTTACCAACTATTTAACTTATTCTTCAGTTTAAGGGACTTATGTTCGATTCTACCGGATAACCCTTCAAATATACTGGTTCGTGATCATTTCTTGATACAATATAAGGTAAAAATGCAGTTTCCAGCCCTCCAAACCGATTTCTTTCAAACTTTGTACAATAACGTATTTTGATGCACTAAACACGAATACGATAAAAAAAAAACGTCGGATTTAACTAGGAAAGAAGTTATTAAGCACTTAAGTTCACTGTTGTGCAGGTTATGAGAGCTAATGTAAACAACTAAATTTGTGAAGACTTTAAGGCATACATGACTTTAAGGCATAAATGACGACTTTAAGGCATACATGCTATGCGTTTCCGCTCGCTACGCTCGCTCAAAAAGATAACAAAACCCCAGTCAATCCAACTCGCTAAAATTAATAGACTATAATATTAAGCACTAAAGTTAGGAAGGTTATAAAACTAGGCGTCATCAGCGTATTTGTAAACACGCGCATGCGCACATATGTAACATTGCGAAACAGAGAACTGTCATTTGAAATGTTCAGAAACCATTTATTCAAAGATATTGTTAATTTTAAGGGCATCCTCACCCGTCGTCACCTGTCGCTTAAGGGCATACGTGCTATGCGTTTCCGCTCGCTCCGCTACGCTCCGCTCGCTCAAGAAAATAACAAAACCCCAGTCAATCCAACTCGCTAAAATTAATAGAATTCTATTAATTTTAGCGAGTTGGATTGACTGGGGTTTTGTTATCTTTTTGAGCGAGCGGAAACGCATAGCATGTATGCCCTTAAAGTCGTCCTAGACATTCTTCTAATCCTCCAAGACATCTCTCTTAGCTTAGACAATTGAAGCTCGGTAGGCGCGAATTAGAACGATAATTATAAAGGCATTAGCTAATTATTAAGGGATTTCTGATATATAATACTTTTCACGAACGAAACAAGAAATGTGAAGAGTGTTTCATTATTTAAAAAAATGATTGTAAATAAATAACTGCTGATGAATTTCGGTAATTTATGGTAAATTTCAATTAAACTTCCTTATTACGAACTTTTCCATACCCGCACATGCGTATGTTGACAAATTTAGTTGTTTACATTATCTCTCATAACCTGCCCAACAGTGAACTTAAGTGCTTAATAACTTCTTTCCTAGTTAAATCCGACGTTTTTTTTTATCGTATTCGTGTTTAGTGCATCAAAATACTTTATTGTGCAAAGTTTGAAAGAAATCGGTTTGGAGGGCTGGAAACTGCATTTTTACCCAATATAATCTTAAGTCATTGGAAACAGAAGTGATGTTTCTTACAGTCTACGAGTAGATAGGAGAAACCATCAGCTACACGTCATGTCTAAAGATAATCTTAAATAATTTGGTTCAGCTGTGAGAAATCAGCTGTTTCGAAATCGCCGAAAGTAAAATTTCATTGTCCGGATTCACATAAATAAATGAAAAGAATATTTTAGTGGACTATTATCTTTTTGCGTAACAGCTTTTAGCGCGGTACCTCCCTCCCCCCATTGGGAGGAACCGCGCTTATAAGGTTGACCTCATGACCAATCCGGAAGTGCCAACTAGAAATTTTTATATATAAAATCTGTTATATATAAAGTCTGTTTTTATTCCTTGTTATTTTTAATTGCTTATAGTTCGATAATGTATTTGACAGGTTAATTAAAATAACAAAAAAAAAATTATTGTTAGAAATATAGCTTTCCAAGAGAGAGATTCGAAGACCTTGACTATATTCAACTGCCACTATGCGGGGGCCTTTCTTGGGTTGGCCGACCCATGCAGGTAAGATCGTAAATCAAGACCTTTCAAGAAAGTTGGAACCAAAATAATAACTGTTTCTATTTCAATCTTTCCAAAAAACGGAACCGCGCTAAGATGATGCAGTTCCTGCGAGTCGGACTTTTTTTTATTTTTGGTGTCTTATAATTTTTCAAACAGCAGGTTTTTTCACATCTCATCTTGACGAATTAAGATTATTTTTAGTCATGGATTTTACTAAATGGTTACACCTATCAACAGGTAGATTTTAAGCACCACGAGTCCTTAAAAGCGTCCAATATACGTGAAACCAGTCGAGCATTAATGATGCGTAACTTTAGATCTAGATACCATAGATTTGTTTTAGCGCGTTACTTCCCTCCTTCAAGATATAATTCAAATGATTTTATATACAAAAAAATAGTTTGTCTTAAACGTATGGTCAAGTTCATTAACCAACAACAAAGTGCTTCATAAGCATGCAGGTACACTTTTTATACGTAATTCGACTGCAGAAATTAAGAAAATTCGTTTCATGTGCATATCTATAATCGTTTCCGTAAAACGTGGAAGCTATTCGAATTTTCCTCCAAAAACCTTTGAATCAAAAAATCTTAACAAATTTGGTTACGTTTGGTGTTAAGGATGCATTAAAAATATGTATGAACAGAAATGAAAATTTTTGTGATTTTCTAAAATATCAAGAAAACTATGTTAAATAGTGATGCGCCGCCAATCGAAAGCTTGCTACATTTTTTAGTTATTAATTTGTTGTTGTTTATCTTAAATAACATTTATCAGTAAAATGAATTTTTCTGTCAAATGAGGTATGTTTGTAGTAAAATTTTGTTTATGAGTACCTACATAAAAACTTTCCAAATGATGTTTTTTATTTATCAAACTTTCCAAACGATAACAACAGAAAGGAGATGATAGTTTCACTACTTGACGTCATAGAAATATCTTATAGACTTTTTATTCTCCGAAAATATAGTTTAAACAATGTATGCGTTTTAATTAGAACATAGAATTAATGACTGTAAATCTAGGCGATCTCGGTGATTAAGGTCAGAAAAAAAAACTCAAACAATTTTAGCAGTTTCATTTCTATCCGTTTTATTTTAAGTGCAACGGGATCATCTTGGCACAGGGTCTTCCAACGTTCTGCAGTAAATTTTATACAACGAGGCTCTTATTTACACTTGACTTTTAGTAAACCAAAGTAAATATCGTTTTAACGTCACTCTTATGCATTGTTTAATATTTTCGTTTTTATAATTTAATTTCTTTATGACTTGTTTTTAAGATTTAATGTTCTTTGTTTAAATGTCACTGAAGGACACTGTAAATTAACAGACATTATGCACATATCTTCTGAGTTGCTTTTCAGACTAACGTAATTAAAACACTATAATAAATTCCACAAAATGTATTAATTTTTGTTAGCACTCAAGTGTTTCATAATATATCTAAAATTATATTTTACATATTTCTCTAGGATTAAATATGCAATTTCAAAACCAGGATATAACAACCTATAATAATTTATTCTACAATTCATTAGAGAGATTATAAATTCTCCATTTTCTCTCTCTACCTCTCAGAAATTCGGTTTTACTGAAAAATAACTTTTTTTTCACAGCCATTGCATTTCATTTTCATATGTTTAATGAAAGTTTTAGACTAGTTTTAAACATAAGAAAAAATTCAGAACTCGAAAATGCTACTCAAGTCGTTATGAAAAAATTTAATCAATAAAACAGAAAGTGCTAATAATTCATTTAATAAAATGTCTCTTTATTTCATTAGAAATTCAAAACATAACCCTCAAAATTTATTTATTTATTAAATTTTAACGTCCATTTATTATTAACTACGAATTTTAGGACGGGTTATCTATAGGTTACCACCCGTTTCTAGCCAGGATAGGGCTGATGCATTTTCTTTTTTCTAAAGTAAATACTCAAAATAAAATGATCTACAAAAGTGATATCCGCCAAGTCGATCGTGCGTGCAGCTGCACATCGACTACTAACTACAAATTATACTTTATAAATCTTTGGAATTGAAAAATTACAAATTTGTACAAAACTGCTGGTTCTGAAGAATCAACAATTATCCAAGATCACACACATGAACGAAGAACTGAAAATATCCACATTAACAGGAACATAAACAAACGTATTTACAACAAGTTATTGGACAAGGGACACATTCCATCAATCCACACATAGATAACATAGATAACTACGACAAAAAATCACTAACTAGATACGTACACAGACGAACAAAACACATATTACTTGGCATACAAGGTGTATTGTAAATAAATATTTTATTATAAATGTTTCGGGTTTTTAAATTTTCCTAAAAATTTAAAATTAAAGAAAGTTATATAATTAAGAAGGTGCATGTTAATGCTAACAGTAGAACTTTTTTATGTTACGTAAATATTGTAAATAAAGCTTTATTACTTGATTGAAATAGAAATTTTAGAATTCTTGTCATTAAAATGTAATTCACAACGCATTCCAATAATATTTTTAGAAATCCCATCCAATACTTGCTGAGAAATGTTATATCAACTTTGAATACTTTTTCTCTTGTTTCCAGAAATCGACACATCGATGCATTTCTGTATGTTTATTCTCTATTTAAAGGTCAAATAGAGAATAAAGTGAAGGAAAAATTTGAAAATAAAATGCATGCGTATGTTTTTGAGGTCCCTGATTCCGAACCCATAGTTTGTTCGACTCACGCTGCCTCCCAGATAATAAATTGTTAAATGATTTTTTAAAGATTTTTTTTTACTCTATTTGACCGTCAAATTACCTCTAGGAAAAGGCGTAAGGTAAAAAAAAACCTACGGATTCGGACGCAGGGACCTCAAAAACTTACGCATGCATTTTTCCTACGGTTTTTTCTCTATTTAACCTTCAAATGAACTTGAATCTGATATGATGAAGGTTAACCAACCCGCTAATCGTAATCAGCGACTCCATAACCCCTAAAAAGGACTGTACCGCTCCGATTTTTTTTAAATGGTGGAACTGTTTAATTGTAAGATTTCTGGGTGCTCATCCCACAAATAATTTCAAGCTTGGCATCCGTAAATAATAAATTTATGAAAAACTGTTAATAAATTCATAATTATCATAATTAACATAAAACGAGTTTCAAGGAGCATACAAACAAACTTACAAGCATTGTACAAGTGAAAATCTATTTAAACAACAATCGGAACTCATTCAAGACTAGTAGAAACGGAAAAGGTGTATTAGGTTATGAAGGCCGCAAAGTGGAGGCTGGGATAACTGTAATTTATGACCTATTCTCAACCGTACAATGACAACCATCAATTGTAGGCCAGTTTGTCGGAATAAACTTCCTCTCCACTAAACGCCCCCTTTCCGGCCTCCATACTCATCTCTTACAAATCTGAATAAACCTTGTAGCAATATCCGTAGTCATTTCTTTTTTGTACAATTTGTAAACAAATTTCATTGTTATATTGTAAACTTTTAGTTTTTAGCACTTTCCTCCGAAGGAAAGTAGCTATTAAGGTTGGTCTCATGACGGAATTTTTGAAAAATTTCTTCAAATCTTTTTTTTTTTTTTTTTTTTTTGTGTTTTAAGGCAGTTCAACCACTAGGGTCATGGATGCCTATGTATATGCGTGCAATTGAAAATTAATTGATGTAAAGATGTAAAAGAGTAGATTATTTGAATCATATATGTAGATTAATCATATACTTGATATTTAATCAATCATATAATTAGTCGTTGAATATATTTTTATTTTAGAGGGAAAAAAAAAACAAAAAAAAAATGTTAAATAGTCAGAATAAAATAAGATAACAAAGGGGAAAAATACTTAAAAATGTGGTGTAAATGTAAACACGTGGGATGACACACACACGAACACTCATACATACACACATACACACATGCACGCGCGCACACACCTTCACTGACACGCGAGCGTCAGTCTATTTTCTAGATCTACTTCTCCTTATAGATTTAATTGTTATTTATATTTTTGTGATCAGATCTGTAGCCCTGAGGAATCTCAATGTTCTCTGACACAATTCATGGTCGTCTCTAAGTATGTCAAAGAGAGTACCATGAATGTCCAGTTGATTTCGAATCTCCTCGTAGGCTCTACAGCCCATGAAAATATGTTTAATTGTTAGATCTTCACCACATACTGTACATTCAGGCCTTTCTTCCCGCTTGAATAGATAAGAATGGGTGAGATTAGTATGGCCAATTCGCACTCTCGACAGAACCACCTCATCCCGCCTACTGTCTTGAGATGAGGTTTTCCATGCCGAGGTAGTGGATTTTATCTCTCTTAATTTGTTGTCTCTTTTTCTATTCCATTCATATTGCCACATTGAGTGAGTATAATATTTTAAATGGGCAACAGCATCCGACTGTAGGATGTGCGAGTAAGGAATGCCATCTGTAATTGCTTTTTTTGCTGCTAAATCCGCTTTATCGCTGCCGCTTATATTATTGTGGCTCGGAATCCAGCAGAAAATGACGTGTCGATTTCTTTTGTAATGAAAATCTATTCCCTCAATAAGGTCTGAAATGATCACATTGCGGGAATAGAAGTTTTGTATTGAAAGGAGAGAAGACAGAGAGTCTGTGTATATCACTAGGTTATTAGTATTATGATTTAAACTATTTACTGCTTTGCTTAATGCAAGTAGCTCTGCTGTATAAATGGAACTAAGATTTGGTAGAGATAACATCTGTATTCTGACATTATCCACCATCGCACATCCTACGCCATCTTGAGTTTTGGAACCATCTGTGTATATCTCTGTTGCTCCAAGATACTTCAATCTGATTCTATTGAATTCAGCCTGAAATGTCATAGGAGCGGTATCTCTTTTGATGTATCTAGTAAGTGAGAGATCGATTTTAGGAGCGTGAAGAGTCCAAGGTTCGAGATTTGGAAATGCCAGTTGATCAGAATATCAGAGACCGTTGAACCGCATTTTACATAGAAAGATCGGTTATTTAAAAAATTTTGAACGAACTTCAGCATGTGACCGTCAATCCCGTTCCTTGCGAGTGAGTTTATAATATGCCGCCTCCAAGTGCGATCAAAAGCACTTTCTACATCAACAAAAACCGCTAAGAGTCTCATTTTAGCTTTAAAAGCGTTAAGAATAGCATTTTCCAGGCCCACTAAGTTATCAGTAGTACTCCTGTTCTCCCTAAATCCACTCTGCCAAGGATGGAGAAAACTATGTGTTTCCAAGTACCATTGAAGTCTTTTTACCACAAGTTTCTCCAATAGTTTGCAGAGTGAAGATGTGAGAGATAAAGGACGATAACTAGTAACTTTGTCTGCTGGCTTATTAGTTTTCAAAATTGGGACAACAATGGCAAGACTCCAATCGTTCGGAAATTCACCTTGTGAATAGATACGGTTGAAGACTCTTAAGATAATCATTTTACTTTGCATGGATAAATTTTTAATCATAGTAGTGCACATTTGATCAATGCCGGGCGCAGTTTCTTTGCGGGAATTTAAAGCCAAGTTGAATTCATTGATTGTAAAAGAAATGTTGAGCGGATTATTTGGTTCATAATTAATTATTAATGGTTTTGCCTCTTCATCATTTTTAATTCGTAAAAATTCTTCAGAGTAATGCATCGATGATGAGTTGTTTTGAAAATAATTGCCGAAAGTATTTGCTATGGAATATGGTTCTGTATACTGATTGTTATCGTGATTTATTTTATTTATTGATTTTGAGAAACTTCGCCCTTCATATCTTTATCGATCCTACCTAGTAGACAGCGAAAATGACCCCCGTTAAAATTTATATATATCTATATATATATATATATATATATATATATATATATATATATATGCATATATATATATATATATATATATATATATATATATATATATATATATATATATGTGTCTGTTAACACGATAGCGGCCAGAGTTTTTGTTTTTTCGTCACGAAACTTGGTATATAGCATTCAATTAGCAAACGATTGAACGAGTTCGTTAACCAACAAATCGGTCCACCGGAAGGGGGGGTTTACCCCGAACCCAAAACACTAATTTGAGCATTTCAGCCGTAATATTTGTTATATTTCAACGAAACTTGGTATTCGTAGTGGTAATATAGAGAGAAAAGTGAGATCTAAAAATGAACTAAATCGGTTCATAAGGAGGGGGGGGGGGTTTACTCCGGACCGACAATACCAATTCGCCACCACCAGCCGTGATTTTTGGTGTATTTCGACGAAACTCGGTATTCATAGTGGTAACCTACAGGTAAATATGTGTTGTAAAAATAAACTAAATCGGTTCATTAGGAGGGGGGATTTACTCCAGGCCCACAATACCAATTCGCCACTACCAACCGTGATTTTTGGTATATTTCGATTAAACTCGGTATTCGTAGTGGTAATCTACAGTTAAATATGTCTTGTAAAAATAAACTAAATCGGTTCATTAGGAGGAGGGGTTTACTCCGGACCCAAATTACTAATATACTCATACCGGTCGTAATTTCTGCTGTATTGTAACGAAACGCGGTATACTTCGTGGGTAACTCATTAGAAAGAAGTGTTGTAAAAATGAGCTGAATCGGTCAATCGGAAAGGGGGGTTTACTTTGTAATATATTTCAATAGAAAAGCCAGCCAGACATAGGTTCACAAAGGCGCCGCAAGGAGCGCTAGAGGGACTGTATCCGGTTCCTGCGTTAGATAAAAATAAGATAATATGAGGTTTTTTGTATTTATTACGTAGTGTAGTAGGTACCATGTGTAAACATAATTCTGGAAGGAAATTAATAATTTATCAGTTACTCATTACAAAATTAAAAGAGAACTATTCATGTTTTTATTTTATTTATGTAGGATATTTTAAGCAAATTGTTCTGGAAAGCAGTCTACGCTACCCAAATTCTGAGGAAAGTGCTTAGTTATGCAGCTCCTGCGTGACGGCCTTTTTTTTATTTCTAATGAACAGTAAATGACATTTTATTTTTATTTGTTAATTTCTAGAGATGCATTATAGCCGATTTGCCTTTTTAATTATATCAATTTAATAGGACAATATATTAATTTCATTTCACAGTAGACAGAATAATTTGTGTGCGTAGTTCCTTAATTAATTAATTTTTAAGACACATAAAAATAGTGTAAATGGTCGATATACTTCCATATAGGGTCCATCCATATCAAGTGGTACAAAAGTGGTTGCTTCACCATTTTAGAAAAAAATGATATTTTTATTATCACTTACATTTAGCATCAGTAGTTAAAAATAATTTTTAAATTTTTTTTTAGCGATAAATTTTTAGCTATGGGCTTAAAAAATATTTCATTTCTAAAATGGTTAGAATTAATATCTAAGAAGTCCCACTTTTGCACACGTTACACTGGAGATGCCCGGCTACTGTTTTCTTACTTGTTTATTTTTTTCGCTGTTGGCATTCTTTTTTTTTGGTTTTTGGCAACTTAACTCGAAGAATGTTAAGAATTATAATAACTACCTTTTTTCTTTTCTGTCTCTTAAAAAAAAAAAAAAAAAAAAAAAAAAAAAAAAAAAAACTTGTTCGCCTTGCAAAGCTACTTGCACCTATATCTGTACCTAGATAAAAAGTCCGTCACGCAGGAGCTGCATAACTAAGCACTTTCCTCAGAATTTGGGTAGTGTAGATTGCTTTCCAGAACAATTTGCTTAAAATATCCTACATAAATAAAATAAAAACAAGAATAGTTCTCTTTTAAATTTGTAATGAGTAACTGATCAATTAATAATTTGCTTCCAGAGTTATGTTTACACATGGTACCTATTACACTTCGTAATAAACACAAAAAACCTCATATTATCGTATTTTGATCTAACGCAGGAACAGGATACAGTCACTCTAGTGGTAGAAAGCGCTCCTTGCGGCGGCTTTGTGAACCTACGTCTGACGGGCTTTTCTATTGAAATATATTACAAAGTAAACCCCCGCTTTCCGATTGACCGATTCAGCTCATTTCTACAACACTTCTTTCTCATGTGTTACCCACGACGTATACCGCGTTTCGTTACAATACAGCAGAAATTACGACCGGTATGAGTATATTAAGAATTTGGTTCAGGAGTAAACCCCCCCTTCTAATGAACCGATTTAATTTATTTTTACAACACATATTTACCTGTAGATTACCACTACGAATACCTAGTTCCGTTAAAATATACCAAAAATCACGGCTGGTAGTGGCGAATTGGTATTGTGGGTCCGGAGTAAACCCCCCCCCCCTTCTAATGGACCGATTTAGTTCATTTTTATATCTCACTTTTCCCTCTATATTACCACTACGAATACCAAGTTTCGTTGAAATATAACAAATATTACGGCTGACATAGTCAAATTAGTGTTTTGGGTTCGGGGTAAACCCCCCCTTCCGGTGGACCGACTTTGGTGGTTAACAAACTCGTAACAAGTTTCGTGACGAAAAACAAAAACTCTGGCCGCTATCGTGTTAACAGACACACACACACATATATATATATATATATATATATATATATATATATATATATATATATATATATGTATAAATTTTAACGGGGGTTATTTTCGGTGTCTACTAGGTAGGATCGATAAAGATTTGAAGATATTTTTCAAAAATTCCGTCATGAGTGCAACCTCAATAGCTAGTTTCCTTCGGAGGAAAGTGCTAAAAAGACAAAGTATTTTGTACCAGAACCCATCACAATCGGATTCTTTTTGAAACTTGAAGAGTGCAAATAGAAAAACGAGTGCATATATAAAAATATATACAAATCTGAGCCACCTTTATTTCTTAGACTCATGGGGTTTGAAACATGGGCATTTCTTATCGGGACCACTAGATTCCGTCTTAAGGTCACAGAGGGTTGATAATCAGATTTCCATCCTATGGGGGACGTCAGGAAACTCGCTAAAAAGTAGGAACCAATCATATATGTTATATGATTTTTTAAAAATATTTCATCACGTTTTTAGCACTTTCCTCCGAAGGAAAGTAGCTATTGAGGTTGGACTCATGACGGAATTTTTGAAAAATTTCTTCAAATCTTTATCGATCCTACCAAGTAGACACCGAAAATGACCCCCGTTAAAATTTATATATATATATATATGTGTGTGTCTGTTAACACGATAGCGGCCAGAGTTTTTGTTTTTTCGTCACGAAACTTGGTATATAGCATTCAATTAGCAAACGATTGAACGAGTTCGTTAACCACCAAAGTCGGTCCACCGGAAGGGGGGGGTTTACCCCGAACCCAAAACACTAATTTGACTATGTCAGCCGTAATATTTGTTATATTTCAACGAAACTTGGTATTCGTAGTAGTAATATAGAGAGAAAAGTGAGATATAAAAATTAAATAAATCGGTTCATTAGAAGGGGGGGTTTACTCCGGACCCACAATACCAATTCGCCACTACCAGCCGTGATTTTTGGTATATTTCAACGGAACTAGGTATTCGTAGTGGTAATCCACAGGTAAATAACTGTTGTAAAAATAAACTAAATCGGTTCATTAGGAGGGGGGTTACTCCGGACCCACAATACCAATTCGCCACTACCAGCCGTGATTTTTTGTATATTTAGACGAAACTCGGTATTCGTAGTGGTAATCTACAGTTAAATATGTGTTGTAAAAATAAACTAAATCGGTTCATTAGAAGGGGGGGTTTACTACGGACCCAAATTCCTAATATACTCATACCGGTCGTAATTTCTGCTGTATACGTAGTGGGTAACTCATGAGAAAGAAGTGTTGTAAAAATGAGCTCAATCGGTCAATCGTAAAGCGGGGGTTTAATTTGTAATATATTTCAATAGAAAAGCCCGCCAAACGTAGGTTCACAAAGCCGCCGCAAGGAGCGCTTTCTACCACTAGAGTGACTGTATCCTGTTCCTGCGTTAGATCAAAATACGATAATATGAGGTTTTTTGTATTTATTACGTAGTGTAGTAGGTACCATGTGTAAACATAACTCTGGAAGCAAATTAATAATTGATCAGTTACTCATTACAAATTTAAAAGAGAACTATTCATGTTTTTATTTTATTTATGTAGGATATTTTAAGCAAATTGTTCTGGAAAGCAGTCTACACTACCCAAATTCTGAGGAAAGTGCTTAGTTATGCAGCTCCTGCGTGACGGACTTTTTAATGATGAATTCACTATTATTAATATATTTTTAAATTGGCAGATTTCAAAGCACGCCTAAATTTACTGGTTATTTTAAATAATGAATATAGTCTGTAAATTATTGTGTTATATAAATAGTTATTTATCCTATAGGTACTCACTGTAAATACTGGCTCGGCTGGGAACGCTATAGTTACCTGTGAAATAAAAAGATTAATTATTAATAAAATACGTTGGATACAATTATGATTAAAATAAGCATATTTTCAAGTATTTTTTCTTTAATGGTGAATCTGCATCTAGGCCACTAGCACCGAGCTATTTATAGGTTACCACCCTTCCTGAACAACCATGGTGGAACAGGGAACTCTTTCACCGGGCCCATTGATGAAAGCATTCAACCTGCCTCAGGCGGGACTTTCGGGAAGAACATTCGGAAATGTTGTGGTTCTAGTAAAGGCGAGGAAAATATAATTCTAATCTAAGTTTCCCAAATCCCTCCAGGGATGAGCAGTTTACGAAATTATGCAAATAGTAGTATTTCTAGCGCTGTTCCTCCCTCCATTGGAGGAAACTTCCTCATGACGCTATCCGGAACTGCCGACTAGAAATATTCACGTTTCAGAACCCAAAATACATCTCGAAAATAACGGTGGTTGAAATGGAATTTGTATGTATATGTGTGTGTGTGTGTGTGTGTGTGTGTGTGTGTGTGTCTGTTCGCTCTCTTACCGGCTCAGATATGATCGTCCAAAAATCTTTCGGCTCATTCGCAAGTTCATTTACCAGCTGAATCCCTCCACCAGAACATGGCTCTTGGAGCAAAAAAAAATAAAGATAGTAACGCTTACTCGTTTTTGAGGTTCCTTTACGTAGAAAAACGAATGGAACCAGTTTTAATGCAATATATGTAATGAAAAACATTGATATACTTTTCCAAACTAGTTTTCAGTTTGGGTACTTAGAAACGCTTGATTCATTTGGAACTTGTTTCAGAAGTTCACCACCAGAAGGTCACCTAATCTAAAATATTTAAATTTTGGTTGTGTTTGGATGTAAGGAAGAATTAAAAAAAAAATAGAAGAGATCAATGGTCATGAAAAGATTTCGGATATTGGTATTGTTTCCCTGATAATTCGAAAAGATTTCGGATATTGGTATTGTTTCCCTGATTACTAAATTCTCAATGTCAATCAGAAAAATATTTATTAAAAATTCGATGTTGTTAGTTTCGTTATTTTCAACGGGTTTCGATCTCCGCTTACCTAACTTTTTATGTGGTTGTTGTTTTCATTAAATTACATTGAATAGTAAAAATTTAAGTAAAACAAGGTAAGGAAATGAGAAACAGTGTTATGCTGTTTCCAAGGGCGAACATTGAGAAAGTGGAAGGAGTAATTTCCGCTTAGGATACAATCAGTTTCCTGCTGTGGTTCTTAAAATATTGTATTACTTCTCTTTGAGATTTTATTTTATATTTTTTACAAAATATCAAAAACTACCAATAACTGCTTCTATTCCTTTAGTAAGGGCTCTAGGGATATGAAAGGAACCGCGCTAATCCCTCAGTGGTAGGCCGATCGACGTGAGGCCTACGAACAAATCGTATATAAAAATCACGTGTCTGTCTGCCCGTCTGTTTGTCTGTTTGTTCCTTATACAAATCCACATCGTTTGACCGATATTGACTAAATTGGCGCACAGGTAGGTCAGGATACGGGGAGTGACATAGGTTAGGTCAAAAACATCTACCAGCTGCACGTTTGTTCCTTGAACAAATACACATCATTTGACCAATTTTGACCAACCTTGACACACAGGTAGGTCTTGATAAGGCGAGTGTCATAGGATAGGTCAAAAACGACTACCAAATCTCCTCTCTGTATGTTTGTTCCTTATAACAATCCACATCGTTAGACCGATTTTGATCAAACTTGGCTCACAAGTAGGTAGATATTGATCCGGGGAGTGTTTATGCTTCGAAACTGTGAACCCGAACAGTTACATATTTGCGTCATTAGACTTTAGTATTACTTATTTGGTTTCTAATTTATTTTTGCTTTTCTTGATGCAGAAAGTAGACATAGCATGGCACGCCGGGTAACAGCTAGTCCTTTATAAAATAATACAAAAAGGGGCATATCTCCGAGAGCTAAAGATATATAAATCCTTTATTCTGTAGATAGGATCACAGAAAGGGCCTTATCCTGAAGGAGGTGTCCTCGGGACGAGATCCTGAAATAAATTGAGACATATTCCTGGAGTGCCTTACGGGAAGACTTAGGACAAATCCCTTAGCTCTAGATAAGAATTAGAGTCCTCCCTTCAATCAGTCTTCCTCAACGGCTCCTTTTACCTTTAACCTTTAGGGATAATCTACCTCAAGTACCGACTTACTAATAAAGGAGCTGCGGGATTTTGCCGCTGATTAAAAACCACAAATTGACTTGAAAATGGATCAATCCAGATGTTAAAATAATATGCTCAACAATTTTATTTTTTTTTATTTATTTATTGCTGGGCCGCAACGGAGGCGAGTAGAAGTTATTTAGTCTATATGGAAACGTCAGCTTTAGACAAAATGGTAATATAAATAAATAAATCATAATAGGTTATCATATTATAAAGAAAATAAATATAATTTGGGAAAAGGTAGCAAATAAATTTAAATAAAAAAATAGAATAAAATGAAAAATAAATAAATAAGGAAAAGAAAATGGTGGAACAGTAGAACTGGACTTTATTTTGGCCTAAGAATGACAAATTTGTAGTAGCTGCAAAAATTATTTATTCATTCATTTCGAGAGCTCGCAACAAGGGTGATCTGCTCTATTGAATAACAAAGAATAAAAACAATAAAAATGAAAAAAAGGGGGATAACTGATAATAATAAATACAATGAAGTAATTGGTTTTGAATTAATTGGTCATGATCTCAAATTAAATAGAATCCGATGATAGGTGATAACATAGGGCTTTGATTATAATAATAATTGGTCTAATAATATGGTGACCAGCCGAAAAAATAAAATAAAATAAAATAAATAATAAAAAGAAAAACAAGAATACATAAATAAAATAAATAAAAATAAATAAATAAAGGAATAAGGAACATAAATTAAAATAATAATGACAATAAATAAAAGATATAAAGGAATGAATAGGTTGACAATTATTGTAAGATCAGAAATTTTGTAGGGAATTAAGATCGTGGGTCATTTGTAATATTACTATATTTTATTGTACGTATTTGTGGTCATTAAGTATGTGAGTATGGTATCAATATATGGGCTCTTTTCTGCTAACAGCTCGCTAAGGTCATGAGGTGCCTGTAGGTTGTCTCTTTTCATGCAGTCTGTTAGTAGGTGTTTCACTGTTAAAGAAACGTTGCACGTATCGCATCTAGGCTTGTCTTGTTTCGTAAATAGGTGTGAGTGAGTGAGGCGTGTATGTCCGATTCTCAGTCTTGTTAGTACAACTTCGTCACGTCTTGTTCTCAGTTTGTTTGACGTATAAGGTCGTATATTGCTCTTTATTTTCCTTAGGTGGTTATCTGGAGTGCTATACCAAGTGGCGTGCCACCTATATATTAATGCAAAAATTAATATTATGAAATAGTACAGAGAGTTGAAATTTTACGAGGATGGCCCTAAGGCCGAAATATAAAAAATGTGAAAAAATATATAAAGAATAAATGAATATGGTTTGAGATGAAGATCTTATACCAGTAAGAATGTGTTAAATCATTGATAACTCAGAATTTTTCATGGAAAATCTTTGACATGACAATAAATAAAATAAATTAAGATATTTATATAAAAAATTTAAAAATGTTGGG
Organism: Gonocerus acuteangulatus; assembly: GCA_946811695.1. NCBI lineage: Eukaryota > Metazoa > Arthropoda > Insecta > Hemiptera > Coreidae > Gonocerus > Gonocerus acuteangulatus. Next base: position 15,112,384 of record OX328129.1, on the reverse strand, counting down.
TTTTTGACTTTAAATATAAATTAACACCAAAAAGATAGTACAATGAATTGCTAATCATATAAATATACTGACATATTTACAAATACTCATGCATTTAATAAAACTGCAATTTCTCTTGTTTAGTTAATTTTTTTAAATTATTAAAAAAAAAAAAAATGCTCTTGTTATTATTTAATTTTTGTATGCCTGGTTTTTACGATATGTTATCTTGATTTATGGTTGTTATAATTTATTTATTATTTTGTCAAAAAATTTAAAGTTTTCCAATATGACGTTTGAATCCATTTTGAAATTTACAAATTGCCTTCAATGTGGCATATAAAAGCAAATACATAATAATAATAAAATAAAAATTTGATATTTCGGCAAAATGGGTCATTTTCAGCATAAAGTACAGAGTCTTTATTTATCTAAAGTAAATAAATATAAAATAAAAATTCTACAATTTTCCGCACTTTTATATTAATAATAATTCCTTCGGTTCTCATGATCCGGCTGCTCTTTCTAGCGGTACCCCGGTTATGGTTGTAATATTTCGCCCAACTTCCATTGAGCTTCATCAGACTTATACTGCGAAATATACCAACCATAACCAGGACATAGCTGGCGAGAGAAGCCAGGACGTGGGAACAAGAGGAACGACATCCCAGCGAGGATTTTTAAAGGAGAATACAAATTTTTATTTTCTTTAAATATGTTATAGCCAGTTGACTCAATAATATAAACTTTCTAACAAACGAATAATTTTATTTATTAGTTTCGATTGCCGTAACGGCTGGGGTTAGGCAAGGGGATGCTTTGTCTGCTACATTATTTAATATTGCACTTAATAATGTTCTGAAAAAACTCGATTCACCTGGCTGCATACTTAATGCAACGGTGCAAATATGTGCTTATGCTGATGACATATGCCTTATTAGCAGGAATTTGCGAACATTAAAAGAAATATTTGCGACATTGAAGGCCGAAAGTGAAAATGTTGGGCTGGAAATTAATGAAGACAAGACAAAATATATGTATGTGGGGGCCAACAATGAGGCCGGTCCTCAGAGCATTGAAGTATGTGGTCTCACTTTTAAGGCTGTCAAAACATTCACGTACCTGAGGGTGGAAGTGAACTGTAAAAATAGAATGGATGTTGAGATAGGCAAAAGGATCATGGCCGGAAACCGAGCATACTATGCCAACCTAAAATTGTTTCGATCTTCGCTCCTGTCACGAGAAACCAAGATAAGGTTGTATAAGACATTAGTAAGGCCTATTGTAACTTATGCAGCGGAAGCATGGTCCCTCTGTACAAGCACAATAAATATGTTGAACATTTTCGAAAGAAAAATATTAAGAAGAATTTGTGGACCTGTTTGTGAAGAGGGTGTGTGGAGGCATCGAAGAAATTCGGAACTCTATGAGCTATATAATAGTGAAAGCATGGTTCATTTTGTTAAAGCTAGGCGCATAGAATGGCTGGGTCATGTGGCTAGGATGGACAATAGTAGGATGCCTTATAAGGCATTGTTCGCTACAATGTATGGGACAAGGAGAAGAGGAAGGCCAAGGAAAAGATGGCTGGAGGATGTTGAGAGCGACCTGAAAGTACTTGGTGTGAGAAATTGGAAGAATAGGAATGATTGGCATGCTATTATACAGGAAGCCAAGGCCCACCTCGGGCTGTAGTGCTGCATAGTAAGTAAGTAAGTAAGTTTCGATTGCTATGGACTTAAGTTTCCTTGAACGAGTAGAACAATTACCCTCCAGAACAGATTTTTTTTTTACATTAAAACGAGATTTAAATTAAGTCCCCCCTTCTCTTTCCTTTCTAATAAATAGTCACATTAAAATGTGTCTACTTGATTGAAACACTTACATGCCTTTTCAGGGGCATGATAATAAGCGTAGCATGATGGAACTAGGCTATATTTATTTTATGGCTGTTAAATTTACGGTTGCGTTAATTATTATTTCTATTTAATGGCATACTGCCTATAAAAGTCCCGCAACAGCCCATGAGATACTGTAGAGTTACTTGATTCTTGAATATGTGTCACACCAGGGAAAAAGTGTGGTTAGCCCTATGCTCCCGTTGCCTGAAAATCGTTTTTGCATGCAACCATTAAATTAATGGGCATAGGGACGGCTTGCGACCCAGAAAGCAACCCTCCAACGAATACACTAGTCGTAAAATCTTTAGTGCGTTCCAGAGTTTTGAACTCAGTTCCTCTAGAATTCAGAGAATTCAGTTCCTCCAGTACATCTGTCGAGCTCTTTCAATGAGCCAATCTCGCCCCAGCTTGTGCTTATTCAAGAAAATGTGAATGAATCCTGATTGTCCTAAGCCCTGTTTGGACGATCTTGATACTGAAAGGTTATGTAAAAGTAGGTCAGATTTGTCTGGTGCCAAAGTCATAAACGGCATAATGAATGTTTTCTGCTAGGAAGAGTAATATTCTTCATATTGAAATAAGTCATACTTAAATAAATATTTGTTAATGTAAATCATAAATTACTTACCAATTCGATTTATGACTGCAAATGAAAATATTTTAGATTTAAACAAATAGTGGAAAATCCGCTTAGCATAAATTGCTAGAAAACGTTTTATCAGTGGAAATATTTCATGGTATTCAGGTTCATGGAAGAAATCCGGATATAAACTATGATATAAACTATGATTAATTGCTTTAGATCTAGAGAAGGAATTGGGGCGAATTGAGAGGAGCAGATAGGACTAGGACTCGCAATTACTCCACTTTCAGAGTCTGCATTTTTAATTTGAGAGCTTTGTTACTCTCCACTTGTCCAGTCCAGTTTTAACTGAAAACGCCCTCTTTTAAGGGGCTTTGAATTAAATAATATCAAAGCGAAGGAAAAATTAGAAAATTCTTTGCCACGAATGATTGAATTAAACGTTTGGACCGAATTAATTTGATTCATTATATAATTTAATAATATAAAATCCAAAATTGCCGAAAGGATACGGTTTCGTGGGATTCCGGGGAATGATTTTAGTAAAAAGTAAGCGTTTTTACAAAGAAGCTAAATCTTCAGGAAATCACATTCAGAAAGAAGGCTCAGTCTTGCGGGTAGCATTTTCAGAGAAGGGGGCAGTCATTAGGGTAGCATTTTCAGAGAAGGGATCAGTCTTCGGAGGAACTGTTTCAAAGCAGGGGCAGTCATTAGGGCAGCATGTTCAGAGAAGGGCGCAGTCATTAGGGTAGCATTTTCAGAGAAGGGGGCAGTCATTAGGGTAGCATTTTCAGAGAAGGGGGCAGTCTTCGGAGGAACTGTTTCAAAGCAGGGGCAGTCATTAGGGCAGCATTTTCAGAGAAGGGGGCAGTCATTAGGGTAGCATTTTCAGAGAAGGGGGCAGTAATTAGGGTAGCATTTTCAGAGAAGGGGGCAGTCATTAGGGTAGCATTTTCAGAGAAGGGGGCAGTCATTAGGGTAACATTTTCAGAGAAGGGATCAGTCTTCGGAGGAACTGTTTCAAAGCAGGGGCAGTCATTAGGGCAGCATGTTCAGAGAAGGGGGCAGTCATTAGGGTAGCATTTTCAGAGAAGGGGGCAGTCATTAGGGTAGCATTTTCAGAGAAGGGGGCAGTCTTCGGAGGAACTGTTTCAAAGCAGGGGCAGTCATTAGGGCAGGATGTTCAGAGAAGGGGGCAGTCATTAGGGTAGCATTTTCAGAGAAGGGGGCAGTCATTAGGGTAGCATTTTCAGAGAAGGGGGCAGTCATTAGGGTAGCATTTTCAGAGAAGGGGGCAGTCATTAGGGTAGCATTTTCAGAGAAGGGGGCAGGCATTAGGGTAGCATTTTCAGAGAAGGGATCAGTCTTCGGAGGAACTGTTTCAAAGCAGGGGCAGTCATTAGGGCAGCATGTTCAGAGAAGGGGGCAGTCATTAGGGTAGCATTTTCAGAGAAGGGGCAGTCATTAGGGTAGCATTTTCAGAGAAGGGGGCAGTCATTAGGATAGCAATTTCAGAGAAGGGGCAGTCATTAGGATAGCACTTTCAGAGAAGAGGGCAGTCATTAGGATAGCATTTTCAGAGAAGGCTCAGTCTTCAGGGTAGTACTTTCAGAGAAGGGGTCAGTCTTCGGGGTAGCATTTTCAGAGAAGGGATCAGTCTTCAGGGTAGCATTTTCAGAGAAACTCAGTCTTCAGGGTAGCACTTTCAGAGAAGGGATCAGTCTTCAGGGTAGAACTTTCAGAGAAGGGATCAGTCTTCAGGGTAGCACGTTCAGAGAAGGGATCAGTCTTCGGAGGAACTGTTTCAAAGAGAAGAATCGGTGTTCAGAGGAAGGCTTTCAGAGAGAAGAATCAGTCTTCAGGGGAAAAGTTTCAGAGAGAAGAATCAGTCTTCAGAGGAACAGTTTTAAACAAAAGCATCAGTCATCAAAGGAACAGTTTCAGAGAAGGGGGCAATCATTAGGGTAGCATTTTCAGAGAAGAGGGCAGTCATCAGGGTAGCATTTTCAGAGAGGGATCATTCTTCAGGGTAACATTTTCAGAGAAGGCTTAGTCTTCAGGGTAGCACTTTCAGAGAAGGGATCAGTCTTCAGGGTAGCATTTTCAGAGAAGGGATCAGTCTTCAGGGTAGCATTTTCAGAGAAGGCTCAGTCTTCAGGGTAGCACTTTCAGAGAAGGGATCAGTTTTCAGGGTAGCATTTTCTGAGAAGGGATCAGTCTTCAGGGTAGCATTTTCAGAGAAGGCTCAGTCTTCAGGGTAGAACTTTCAAAGAAGGGATCAGTCTACAGGGTAGCACGTTCAGAGAAGGGATCAGTCTTCAGAGGACCAGTTTCAAAGAGAAGAATCTGTCTTCAGAGGAACACTTTCAGAGAGAAGAATCAGTCTTCAGAGGAAAAGTTTCAAAGAGAAGAATCGGTCTTCAGAGGAACACTTTCAGAGAGAAGAATCAGTCTTGAGAAGAAAAGTTTCAGAGAGAAGAATCAGTCTTCAGAGGAACAGTTTCAGAGAAAAGGGTCAGTCTTCAGAGGAACTGTTTCAAAGAGAAGGGATAGTTTGCAGAGGAACTGATTCAAAGGGAAGGGATAGTTTGCAGAGGAACATTTTCAAAGAGAAGGGATAGTTTGCAGAGGAACTGTTTCAAAGAGAAGGGATAGTTTGCAGAGGAACTGTTTCAAAGAGAAGGGATAGTTTGTAGAGGAACTGATTCAAAGGGAAGGGATAGTTTGCAGAGAAACTGTTTCAAAGAGAAGGGATAGTTTGCAGAGGAACTGTTTCAAAGAGAAGGGATAGTTTGCAGAGGAACTGTTTCAAAGAGAAGGGATAGTTTGCAGAGGAACTGATTCAAAGAGAACGGATAGTTTCCAGAGGATCAGTTTCAGAGAGAAGGGTCAGTCTTCAGAGGAACTGTTTCAAAAAAAAAAAAAAAAATCAGTTTTGAGAGGAACAGTTTCAAAGAGAAGGGTCAGTCTTCAGAGGAACAGTTTCACAGAGAACGGTGAGGCTTCAGGGAATATATTCAAAGAAAAGAATCAGTCTTCAGAGAATCCTCATCAGAAAAAAACCTTCTTCTTTAATGCATGTGTCACATCAAAGTCACAGAAGCATTGAGAATAGTGAATTTTTATTTAAATTTATACTTAACAATAGATTCATAATAACTAATTAATATATTTTCGTTCTTAAAAATGCATCTCAAGCTACTATGACTGAATATCTAAAAAGGATCAAGAAATTTATTTTAATAGCCGTAAAGCAGAATAAAAATGATGACAAAAAAAAAATAAATAAAATAACTACGTAAACACAATGTTTGTTCCTTTTTATTATAAGTATTGCATGTCTTGACATCTACTGCTCATATTGCTCAGAATATATTTGCCAAGGAATTTCTAGTTGCCATAAATTATTTGAGTTATACTCTAAAGCGGCCCCTACACGGTCAGTAATAATGATATTATCTGTAATGTCATTACTATTCAACTCTCGTCATTCCATATCATCATTACAATGTACACCTTACACCGTCATTCCACGGATCATTTTTAATGTCATTACTTTTCTTCAGTATGCGTTGTGATCTCCGTAACAGAAGCGTTTTGTTAATAATGGATCCTCGCAAAGTTGCCTGTGTAGCTATAATTTCGACACTAGCCACAAAAAAAAAACATGCGAAACGTTCGTAAAGGCCTTAATATGACACATATCCTTCCAATCGGGGCGTTTCTAAGTGTTCTGAGACCGAGGTTATGTGCAAAAAAGTTTACATTTTATTTTTATTTGGATAACCATTTTTCGCAAGTACCTTTTGAGATAATACAATAGTCATTTATATGGTTAGAAAAAGGAGTCTTTCTTCTTTTGAAAGATTTAAATGGCGTAAAAATCGGATTATCTCAAGGGGAGATATTGAATTTCAAAACGTCACATTACTTTTTCGCTTACAAATTTTTATTCTCTTCCAGACTTTTTTTTTATTATTTTTTGTTTTCAATATTATTCACCACATTAGGGTTTCTTGGGGTGTTGATTTTAAATCTGCTATTATTTTTGGTGTAAAAAAATGTATAATACTAGTTTAGGGGTCTCCCGTGGTCTAATGGCTAGCGCCTTGGATTCGTAAGCGGGAGATGGTAGGTTCGATTCCCAACCTCCGGCAGGAATTTTATCATCCCACGGCTCGCTGGTAAAATTCCTCGCTGCACCCTGGATGTCGGCGCTAATGACCTAGATGTAGATGCGCCGTAAAAAAAAAAAAAAAAAAAATACTAGTTTGCTTGAAAACGTAAGCATATTTTTGAATATATTTGACGAAATATAAATTATAGTTTAACGATTATATTTTTCTTCTAATCTACTCTATAAGACAAATGAATTGGTAAAAGAATCACGTCAACATTATTTTCTAAAGTCGATATAAAAAATAAAGCACTTTCAACCTATTTTATATCGTCGATACAAATGCAAAGTAACGAATGTGAAAAGTTGTTGGTCTCTTATAGATGACTTTATATATATTTTATTCTATGATATATTTTAATTAGACTTAATGCGGATTCGTTACTTTGATGTATATATATATATATATATATATATATATATATATATATATATATATTAATTCTGGTGAATGATGACCCGATATATATTTTTTCACTTTTTCTTGTTTCTTTTTCTGGCAGGGGGTCAATAAAGTATAAGTCAGGCGTAATTCATCAGGCCTGACTCAAGCTAGACAACACGACGAGAGGACTTCCTGATAAGGAAAGCCCCTGAAGAGGTGCGAAAAGGCACGAAACATGTCGGGCGAAACATACAAAATAAAGTAGTTAAAGTGAAAAAAGTGTGTACTACTTTATTGACCCCCTGCCAGAAAAAGAAATAAGAAAAAGTGAAAATATATATATTTATATATATATATATATATATATATATATATATATATTTATATTACTTTTATAACTATAATGTTACCAAGGTAGAGTCATACATTTTGCCCTTTCTACTCAATCTAGTTTAACCTTTACATCTGTTTCACCTAGTTACAGCTCGAGATGACTGAGTAATGACGCATTTATGATGTAGCGCTCCCTACACCATCATTACTAATGACAGTATCCCCTCCACTTTCAATAATGATGAAGCCGAGATCAGAAAATCCGGATTCACATCATTACTGTTCGTCATTCCAACTTTGTCCACCCTTACACTATCATTATTACTGTCGTTTTGATAAGGTAACGTCATTATTACTGACCGTGTAGGGACCGCTTAAGGTTTATTGGGATACGTCCATTTCCATAGCTCATGGAATGGAACTGATATTAATTTATACAATTCTCACAAATATATGATAAAGTTAAATAAAGTTAATTTGTCGTTTGTAGCGATTAATTTGTAGGTTGTCTTATGATTTTAGAACTAGTTTTGGGTAGATTTCATCCCTAGCGTATTATAATATAGTTTAAATAGTTAGCTGTCTGAGTATTTCGAAATAATGCCTGATAGGATTTCGATAGGCTAGGCAAATAAAAAATTTAAATTTTTTGTCATAAATAAGTTTTTAACTGCTTCATTGCCTCATAATAAAACAATAAATAAATAATTGGTACTTATCTTACTCTAAGTATCAATTATGAAAAACATCGGTACTTACGTATTAGCGTCAAAGCAGGTTAAAGAGTCGGGTCTCAGAGAGCTGGATCAAGGAGTCAAATCAGTTTTTGCCAATATGGCGACGGGATTATCAACGATTTGGGTTAACTAGAGTTAAGATATAACCTTTAGCTAGCAAAAACGCGTAGCACTTATTTTAATAGCATAATTGCTATGCGTTTCCGCTCGCTACGCTCGCTCAAGGTTATATCAAAACTCTAGTCAATCTAACTCGTTGATAATATAGATCAAGGATAGTTTTTCGCTGGATAATGGACTGATAAACGATTTAGCATCGCTTCGAAACAGTAGCTTTCATCTTAGCTATTCTGTTGTCGCTAACTCGCAAAAAAACTGAAATCGCGTAACAAAAAAAAACCAACAACAATTGCTTGGGTAAATAAAGCACAAATGAATTGCGTTAAAAAGACAAAGGGAACAAGATGGTTACTATAAACACATTAGATGATATCTATGATAGTGATTGACCAATAGAAATCCGTAATCCATGATCCAGATCTCTGAACGAGACCCGCCTCTTTAACCTGCTTTGACGCTAATACGTAAGAACCAAAACATCAAGGCAAATACATCGAGTGAGATCCTGGATACGAATATTAGTGAGTATATCTTAATGTTTAATTTTATTATTAACCCTATAGAGACGGCAGCAGTCCTATGACCGAGGGTGTAGAAACCTTTCGACATAACACCTTTGTACTACTGATAGAAAACTTATATCCCTGGAAACTGCGATGCTTCCTCAGCAAATTACATTGTTGACGCTTCGGAAAAAGCCTACCGTCTTCGTCGAAATCCTAGAATGCTCTTCAATATTACTTCCTGGAACTGAGGATTTATCATCTTCCGAGAAGTCTTAAACACGTCTACTAAGAAATCTGACTAATATTCTAAAAGTACTAGAGAAGCCCGCCGTCCTTTTTTTTTGTAAATTTAATTTTCGAGCATCGCAACGACGGCGATTTGCACTTTTTAAAATACAACAAATACCGATTTATACAAAAATACAAACTTATAGAACTAAATACAACAAAAGAAAAGAAGCGGCCATCCTAATACGATATAAAGTGAGGATGCTGCTAGAGAAGCCCACCGGCAGCCAGTCACGGGTTTGTGTTGGCTGCTAGAAAAGCCCACCGTCAGCTAGTCACGGCTTTGTGCTGGCTGCTGGAGAAGGCCACCGTCCAGAAAGGGTTAAGAACATTTTCATATCGTACTTTTTATTAGCAGCAGATTGGTGAGTCCTTTTCCGATATAATAAAGAAAAGTCCGACACGTAGTAACTGCGTTACCTTTCATATCTCTAGTGACATTAGTAAACGAATAGAAGCAGTTATTGGCAGGTTTTGATCTATCGTGAAAAATCTACTATATATTCGTCAAATACCTCAATGACCTATCATCGCCCAACCCAAATAACTTGACGAAAAAATTCGAAATTTTGCATTTAGAACGTAAATACTCGCTAAGAAAGTTTGTTTTTGATATTCAAATTTTTAGGTATTTTAAGAGGGGTTTGAATTATTTGTTGTTTTTAAACAGAGCAGGCACGCCTAGGTAGCATGCGTTACTAGGACGATAACAAGTCAGGTTTAAACAGAGCAGGCACGCCTAGGCAGCATGCGTTACTAGGACGATAACAAGTCAAGTTGTTATCGTATCTATTTCATAATATTATTTATTTGCGGTTAATTTCAACTATGATGGCAGACCTTGAATTACAAGAAATAAAGTGTGATTTTGTCCCTCATGGAGTTTACGCAATACCTGGTGATGGTCCTTCCGAGGTAATAATATCCCGAACCCTTGCACAGCCTCCTCACACATCAGCATTCCCAGTCAGAACACTTCTTGGTAACGCTCGCAAATATAATAGGTGTTTCCGAATGACATCTTATAAACATAAACTTTTAAGTTTTAATGTTCATTTATTATTGACAACGATTTATAACCTGTATTGGTTAAGCTCCTGTTATTGGTAACCTATAGATAACAGGTTACCTCTAAGTTATCTGTTTCTTGACACTGGTCTGGAGCGCCCCAGTGTCAAGAAACATTATACTTTGATTACTTATCAATTGATAAATAACTTATAGTATGACGGGAACACTGCTATAATAAACAGCACACAATTATGAAGTACCGTTAATTTTGATGATACATTATTTAATGCAATAAAATAACTACTTATCTGCCATGACGAAGTACGGGTAGTCAGCTAGTATAAAACAAATTCTCTAAAAAAGGAGGAAGATTTGAGGCGCCACAACGGGAAACTGACAGTACCTTAAGCGGAAATGACTCCCCCGCCTTCTCAACGTTAGCTCTAAGAAAACACTGTTATCAATACGTTTTTCATTTTCTTGCCTTGGTCTACTACAATACTAATTTTACTATTAAATCCAACTTAAAACAAAAAAAAAAAAACCAACCAATTAAAAAGAGAGCTGAACGGAAACAAAAACCAGTTAAAAAAAATTAACACTTCCGTAGATTCAAGCAATTATTTTTCCTATTTACATCGCCTCATCGACAATTGCTTCAGAACCTTTTTTGTAGAGAATTTAGTAAAATTCTGAATGGCCAACCTCCAGACAGTTATAGCTGGTTAACAAACGACTTTCTAAATTAGACGGAGTAATTTTGTACCGAATTTCATACAAATCGGATCATTTTTCAGCCGGGGAGAGAGCGAAAAGACAAATATATATGTATATATGTGTGTGCGTATGTGTATATATGTATATACAAATTTAAATCACCGTTATTTTGTGATATATGGATTCTGAAACGTTTTTGAAAACTTTTTCTTGTCGGCAGTTCTGGATTGCTTCAAAATGTCTACCTTATAAGCGGGTTTCCACCCTATAAAGGGAGGGATTAAATGCGCTAAGATGTAAGTAAATTAATAAAAATCATCGCAGATAATGATCAATGTTTCATGTTCATGAGTTCTTCTTATATCGCTGTTTAATTTTTATCTATCATAAAAGTTGAGTGAAGAATGTCTTCAATACTAGTTGAATGTGATGGCGGAGGATTGAAAGACTCTTTCTCAACCGACGTCAATGTTTAGCTTTGGGTTTCCAACTTGAGAGCACTTATGAAATTGATCCCAGCTTTCAGGGCTCTTCTCGTTTCAGAGCAACCTCCTGCCCGCCCCGTGTTACGTTGACGACGAAGTTTTTAATTACTGGAAGTTTTTATTTTCTTTTTGAATGTTTGTAAAAGGAAATGGAGATTTCATATATTTTTTTTTTTTTTTTTTTTTTTTTTTTTTTTTTTTTTTTTTTTTTTTTTTTTTTTTTTTTTTTTTTTTTACGGCGCATCTACTTCTAGGTCATTAGCGCCGACATCCAGGGTGCAGCGAGGAATTTTCCCAGCGAGCCTTGAGATGAGAAAATTCCTGCCGGAGGTGGGAATCGAACCCACCATCTCCCGCTTATGAATCCAGCGCGCTAGCCACTAGACTACGGGAGACCCCTTTTTCATATAGTGAATTAATTTATTAAACGTAGCCTGAAAGACCGTTTCATCTAATGTTCGATTTTCTCCATTCAATTGAGTAAAAAAAAATGTAATAATAATAACAATATCTGATAAAGGAATTTCTTTTTAGCTGAACAATGCTGCCAAAGAGTGCTGGCCGAAACGTCCAAATTATACATTTTTCTGAAATTCTTGGTTGTTTTCTTAGTTGAAACCCAATTCATTTGACTTATAATCAACCCTAGGGCCAACTATTTTTATCACATTAAAAAATATAGACGTATTTTCAATAATTTTTAGTGGTATCCCCCAGTAAAACGGAAGTACCCCATACCCATAATAATGACGTTAATTCCGTTGGTCACGGAATTCTTGTAAATGTGTCAAGTTCACGAAAATGGACCAAATATAGACAATTCACTGTAACAGTAAATATCAAATATTTCTATGAGAACCATGTGACGTTTAAACGGAATCGTCTTGATATGAATTATCTGGTCTATTCTAGATCGTCAATTACTTAACTTAAAAATAAATAATGACCCAAATGTATAAAACAGCTCTACATGTTTTTTATCCGTAGTTGCCCCTTCAGGAGCCTTAAAAATAATCGTAGACTAAAGAAATCCCATAGCCCAATCCTTATCCAGCACCAATCAGCCTTCCTCTCCACCCAGACGTCTTCATAGGAAGTGGCCCCAGGATCTACTAACGCAGTGAAGTGTCGTGAAGTGCTCAAAAGTCAGTGTGATTGTAATAATGATAATTGAGAGTGATATCGATGGATATCTTTTCTCCTCGTGATATCACAGGCCACGCCTCATTCGCCTCCAATCCTCCCTGCTAGTCGCAGGGTGTGGTTGGATGGCGTAAGGTAACTCCAGGTCATCCTAGAATCCTTCCTAAAGGAAGGTATTCGGTTGACAACTGGTGGCACCTGAGGCGTGGTCAAGCTATACCTATAATTACATAATACATATACTGTAGATTGTAATATTTCTGTAAATAAATAAAAAAAAAAGACTAAAGAAATGCTGACAAACCTTCAACTACCTGGGCCACGTCAAATATACAAAGTCATATACAACAGACAAACATATAGAACCGTTCCTTAAAAAAAATAAAATTATTTTTTATTTTTAATTATTTTTTGGTAATTTAATATCGGTGTATTAATTCAGGAATTACAGAGTCGACTCTAAGTCTTGATTGTATTCCTAAGCAGTGAAGAGGATTAGAATTCTGTATTGTGGGTCACAATTTCCTAAAAAAATGAAACATTTCAAATAAATGTCTTATTGAAGAAATTATTTGTCAAGAGGCTTTGGACAATAATTTCCCAATAAACCTGATATGGAAGTGTCTGGGTTCAAATCCTGTCGATTTTATTTCCCAAATAAACGAAGATTAAATTTTTTTTTTTCATTTTTAGCACTTTCCTCCGAAGGAAAGAAGCTATTGAAGTTGCACTCATGACGGAATTTTTGAAAAATTTCTTCGGATCTTTATCGATCCTACCTAGTAGACACCGAAAATGAGAGGGGGTTTACTCCGGAGCCAAAGTAGTTATTTGCCAATACCAGCCATAATTTGTGTTGTATTTCAACGAAACTCGGTGTTCGTTCTGGACAACTAAAGAGAAAAATGTGTTGTAAAAATAAACTAAATCGGTTCATTAGGAGGGGGGGGGTTTACTCCTGACCCAAATTACTAATTTGCTCATACCGGTCGCAATGTCTGCTGTATTGTAACGAAACGCGCTATACGTCCTGGGTATCTAATAAGGAAGAAGTGTTGTAAAAATGAACTAAATCGGTCTATCGGAAGGGGGGGGGGATTAACTTTGTACTATGTTTAAATTGAATTGAAACAGGTGTTATTTATGTATTTATTTTATTTATCTATATAGTTTATTTTAAGCAAATTATTCAGGAATGCACTCGACACTACCCAATTCTGAAGAAAGTGCTTAGTTATATAGCTCCAGCGTGACGTACTTTTTTGTTATGCGATTGTGTTTTGCAATAGACACAATGTACTTTCTAAGTAGACAACCGTTGCAAACAAGAATCGTCCTTGGAAAAAGACAATGTAAATAAATATTTATTTAAATTTAAATTTTAGCGTCCATTTATTATTAACTAGGAATTTTAGGACGGGTTATCTATAGGTTACCACCCTTTTCTAGCCAGGATAGGGATGATGCCTTTTCTTTTTTCTAAAGAAAAGCCTCCACCCCTAATGTAAATAAATAGATTTGCTGAATTTTATTATCTACGGATAAGGTTTATGTGATTGTTTCTATCCTGAGTGCAATTTCTCTTCTTGGCTGTAGTTGTAATCCGACAAGTTGAAGCCGTGGAAGAAATACTCGAGGATTTGTGGGAGGAAAAACTTGCCGAGTACTTAGCGTGATTTAGTGTTTCATTAAGTTGGTTCATTCCTCCCCCAGAAGCACTAAGGAATGTCTCTACGGCCCTATATTCCCCTTAGGGCCGCTTTAATGTTCGTTATCACGGCAACAAAATTAGCTGGCCTACTTTTTTTGTATCCTACAACAAATGGTCCACTTGGAAAATCATTAGAAGAAGGAAAATATACTAACTAATATAATAACACTAGCTAAATGCCCGTGTTTCGTCACGGCAGAAAAGTAGTTTTTTTATTGCGTTAAATAATGTATCATCAAAATTAACGCTACTGTATAATTTGGTGCAGTTTATTATAGCACGGTTCCGGTCATACAATATAATGTTTCCTGACAATCGGGCGCTCCGGACAGATGACCCGTTATAGGTAGGTTACCAGTAACAGGAGTTATACCAGTACATGTTAAAATTCGTTGCCAATAATAAATGCACTTTAAAATTTAAAAATTTATGTCTCCAAGATGTCATTTGGAAACACCCATTATATTTGCGAGCATTCCCAAGAAGTCTTATGGCTGGGGACGCTGATGGGTGAGGAGGCTGTTCAAGGGTTCGGGATATTATTACCGAGGATGGACCATAACCAGGTATAGCGTAGACTCTATGAGGGACAAAATCACAGTTTATGTCTAGTAATTCAAGGTCTGCCATCACAGTTGAAATGATCCACATAATAAAAATAATATTATGAAATAGATATAGTACGGTAACAGCTGACCTGTTATCGTCCTAGCAACGCATGCTGCCCAGGTCTAACCAACTAAAGATTCAAACTCCTCTGAAAATGTTTAAAAATTTGAATATCAAAAAATCCTTTCTTAGCGAGTGTTCAAGTTATAAAGGGAGTGTCCCTGCAAAATTTCAAAATTTTCTGTCAAGTGGTTTGGGCTGGCCGATGATATGTGAGTGAGTGAGTAAGAGCGTGGGTGAATGATTGAGTGGTATTTGACAAATATTTAGTAGATAATAAGGTAAAAATGCAGTTTCCAGCCCTCCAAACCGATTTCTTTCAAATTTTGCACAATAACGTATTTTGATGCACTAAACACGAATACGATAAAAAAAAAAACTTCGGATTTAACTAGGAAAGAAGTTATTAAGCACTTAAGTTCACTGTTATGCAGGTTATGAGAGCTATTAATTATAGCGAGTTGGATTGACTGGGGTTTTGTTATCTTCTTGAGCGAGCGTAGCGAGAAGAAACGCATAGCACGTAAGCCCTTAAGCGACAGACGACGATGCCCTTAAAATTGACAATATTTTCGAATAAATGGTTTCTGAACATTTCAAATGAGAGTTCTCTGTTTCCCAACGTTACATATCTGCGTATGCGCGTGTTTACAAATACGCTGATGACGCCTAGTTTTATAACCTTCCTAACTTTAGTGCTTAATATTATATTCTATTAATTTTAGCGAGTTGGATTGACTGGGGTTTTGTTATCTTCTTGAGCGAGCGGAAACGCATAGCATGTATGCCTTAAAGTCTTCATTTATGCCTTAAAGTCGTCACAAATTTAGTTGTTTACATTAGCTCTCATAACCTGCACAACAGTGAACTTAAGTGCTTAATAACTTCTTTCCTAGTTAAATCCGACGATTTTTTTTATCGTATTCGTGTTTAGTGCATCAAAATACGTTATTGTGCAAAATTTGAAAGAAATCGGTTTGGAGGGCGTGAAACTGCATTTTTACCGATAATAATAATCGTAAATGTAATTTTTAGGGTTCTTTTTTTAGAATATTCTTTAGGGTTTTTATTTTCTTATTTTAATATCGTTTCTTTTTTATTCTTTTACAGATTTAATTGAATGTATACATGTAATTTCAATAATATTCTTGGAAGTGTATCTAATAACTGTTTTTGGTGAATCGCCTTGCTTCCAGACGTTTTAACGAAATAAAAAAAATGAATTTTATAGAGAAGTTTTATTTTACAATGTAGTATTTTTTTTTATTATGATTATAAAAGAATGTTCTCACTGAATTATTCTACGAGGTTCATACTTTAGGATGGGGACTTAAGACTTTTCTTGGCTACAAGGAAAATAGCGGAATATATAAAAAGGGGACGTGATAAAGCTGCAACATAACTTGATCCTCTTCTTTCTCTCCTTACACTAACACCCAGGTGGAAAAAAAATAATGAGACCTTCCAAGGGCTTTTCTTACACATTCTTCTTCCTTGGAAACTTTTATGACTCGACCTGCGTTATTTCACACGAGACCATGTCATAAAACGCTCCATATGATACGGTATACAGTAGAACTTGGATAATTCGAACCTCTAGGGACCGATAAAAAAGTTCGAATTATCCAAAATTCGAATTACAAAAGTTTTTGAAAATAAAGGGGTAAAAAATCGAATTTCATATTTTCTCACATTTTATTTAAACAATAACAAATATTTCATAAATTGATGATTACGTAAATATGCAATAAATAATTTATAAAAAAAAAGTAAAAATAAAAGTCTATTGTTTTGAAAAAAGTCATTTTCATGGGCAAGAATTTTTTCGTTATTTTTCAGGTAAGTTGATTTCAGGAGGAATTCTAAAGTCCTTGGAAATTTCAGATTTTTTCTTTATTCCATTTTCAACTTCTTTAATTGCAGCTATTTTCTCTGGCAATGTTAAAGTTTTATAACTGGTAGGCTTCGACATCATAAATCAAGAAGTCACTGAACTGCGCTGTACAACGGATATTCAAGGTACAAAGAATACAAGAGATCTAGACGGTGACTCACTTATAACTGAATAAGAAATGAGAGGGATGGTGGAAGGGAATTCTAGGATAAAACAGGATGGTGTATGTAACTACAACCCCTGGAAGGGAGGAAGCGCGACCCACCACTTAGCAGAACTCCTAGAGTCCAAGAACTGGACTATGGGTCATTCCATGTTAAATCAACAAACTTTTTTTACCTCTCATAGATAGAACCGCCGCGCTTCTTGTCCCGGAACCCCTACATCCGTATCTTACTATCCTTCTTACTCGAGGGGAAAATATTTAAAAACAAAATTAAGATCGAACATCTCCCATTGGAGGTAAAGACTCGTAAAAAATTCGAATTATCCAAAATTTCATTCGAATTAACCACGATTTTTTTACATTGTTTATACCCTAAATTCTAGGGACCGAGAGAAATATTCGAATTAACCACGATTTCGAATTATCGAAGTTCGAATTATCCATGTTCCACTGTATTTTAAAAGTCCGACTCGCAGGAACTGCGACGTCATAGCTCGATAACGTTCTTATCCGCGGTATCACTTGAAAAGCTTAGAATTTAAACAGTAAATGCTTTGTTTCGCTCTTTCTTGTAAAATATATTATGAAATATTAGATGCAACAAGAGGAAACCGAGAGTATCCTAAGCGAAAATTACTTCTTTCGTCTTATCAAACTTCACTCTAGGAAAACATGTTTACTGCTTTATTATTTGAATTTAGTAAAATAATAGTTTTAGCTTTAAATGTAATCAGAAGCTGAGGTAAATTGAGGCAAAACTATAATCATGGGAAAGTTACCAATATATGTATTAGAATTTTAAGCACAGATTTCAAGAACCATTTTAGTAGGACTTACTGTATGTCCTACTAAAATGGTTCTTTTAGTTTTTGAATAGTTTGTTCCTTTACCACGAACTACTTTATATTTGTCAAATACCACTCAATCACTCACTGACCTATCATCGCCCAGCCCAAACCACTTGACAGAAAAAATTGAAATTTTGCAAGGGTATTCAAATTTTCAAGTATTTTTAGAGGGTTTTGAATTTTTAGTTGGTCGAAAAGGGAGCATGCGTTGCTAGGACGATAACAAGAAAGCTGTTACTTTACTGTATATATTTCACATTATTATTTTTATTTGCGGTTCATTTCAACTATGATGGAAGACCTTGAGTACTAGAAACATACTGTGATTTTGTACCATATATACAGTGTATATATTGCCATAATAAACTATAAAAAATTATATAGTAGCGTTAATTTTGATGATACATTATTTAACGCAATATAGTAACTACTTATCTGTCGTGACGAAGCACGCGTAATCAGCTAGTATTTTATAAACAAAAAGCCGTTAAAGACGCGAATTATGCCCAAAAAGGATTTTACGGTTTACAGATTCTGCTGGTTAACGAACTTTATCCTTTATTTAAGAAGAAGGTCCGATTTTGATAAAAATTTGGTTCAAATGTACCCAATTTATTATCAAAATTTGAACATTTTTGTGCCTACTCTAGTGCGAGCTGACAAATGGGTGTGTGTATATATATATTAATCCTTTTGTCGCCAATAGTATATTAGCGAACATACCTTCGAATGTTCTTCTTTGAAGAACATTTAATAAGAATTTAATGTTAAAATTTAATTAATTAAGTTGTAGGAACAAATAATTAAGTTTTTTTAAATTTATTTCATACTAGCTGTTACCCGGCGTGCCATGCTACACCTACTTTCTGCATATAGAAGAGCCTAAAAAATTAGAAACCAAAAGAGTATTATTAAAATCTAATAACACGAACCTGTAACTGTTTCGAACCCGTGACCTCCCAACTTTGAGTCCTAGACGACTTTGACCTAACCTATAACACCCCCCGTATCAAGAAATACATGTATGCCAAGTTTGGTGAAAATCGGTGTGTGGATTTTTATAAAAAAAAAAAAGAAAAAAAAAGACATACAGACTGCAGCTGGTAGAGGTTTTTGACCTAGCTTACGGCACTCTCCAGATTAGGATGTACCTGTGTACCGAGTTTAGTCAAAATCGGACGAACGGCGTGGATTTGTATGAGGTAGAAACATACAGACAGACAGTTATAAGACGTTTTTGACTTAGCCTACGACACTCCCCTGATTAAGATCTACATGTGTACTGAGTTTAGTCGAAATCGGACGAACGGTGTGGATTTGTATAAGGGACGAACATACCGATAGACAGTTATAAGACGTTTTTGACTTAGCCTAAGACACTCCCCAGATTAAGATATACATGTGTACCGAGTTTAGTCAAATCTAACGAACGGTGTGGATTTTTATAAGGGACAAATATACATACAAACAGTGATAAGACGTTTTTGACTTAGTCTACGACACTCCCCAGATTATGATCTACATGTGTACCGAGTTTAGTCAAAATCGGACGAACGGTGTGGAGACGGTATCGAGTTTATTCAAAATCGGACGAACGGTGCGGATTTGTAAAAGGCACAAACATACAGACAGACAGCTGGTAGAGTTTTTTGACCTAGCCTAGGAGATTTCCCGTATCAAGACCTACCTCTCTGCCAAGTTTGGTCCAAATCGGTCAAACGGTGTGGATTTGTATAAGGAACAAACAAACAGAAAAACAGACAGACACGTGATTTTTATATATATATAGATAACGTGAATAATTCATAACAAAGAAAATCTTTAGGTGTAAATATCTTCTAAGCAAAGCGTTTGTGGACATACCTTCAGAGGGAATTATTTTCTTGTTTTGAGGTCCTTAGTTCATATTTTCAGCTTGGCCACTTAAACCTGAAACACCCTGTATATATATATATACGTGTGTGCCTTCACTTTAGTGATCTTTCTACGTGATGTTTTCTATTCAGCACCTTCGGAATGCTCATGGGAACCATATAAAAGTGGGTTACCTCACTATGGATGGAAGAAGGCAACATGCTCAAAATGTCGTTGTATTAACTCTCAAAACAGAACGACTATTTTTGCCTATTTAGCAGAAATTATTACTAAAAAAAAAAAATCAAGCGTTTCCTATCGAGTGATTAATTTAGTCAAATATATCCTGAGCATTGAGGGAAGATTGGAAGAATTATCGTTTGGACTGTTTGAAATGTGGATCAGCTGTATTGGAGTATTGGACGTGATTTAGTAGAGGACCAGAGTCCACCAATCAGCTGGCTCCTATTCCACTGACTTATTATGCCGGGGCTATAAATTCTGTTAAACTTGGGATCTGCTATCAGTCCTGGCGATAATACCCAGCCACTCCACATCGGTCACCATATCTCATGCTAGCTTCGGGTTTCCATCCGTTTTTAGCGCGGTTCCTCCCTCCCCCATAGGGAGGAACCCCGCTTATAGGGTTGATACAATGAAACAATCCGGAAGTGAAGACTAGAAAATTTCGCGTTTCAGAACCCCTAGAGACCGAAAATAACTGTGGTTCAAATTTGTATATATACATACCCCTTCAAAAATTATATATATATATATATATATATATATATATATATATATATATATATATATATATATATATATATATATATATATATTTGTCTGTTCGCTCATTTCTGGCTTCCCTGATGGTCCGATTTTGATGAAATTTGGTACAAAAATCAGTCGTCCAATTTGAAAGGTCAAGTTCGTTAACCAGCAAAATCCGCCCACTGGAAGATGGCGTTTGGGGCGAAATTCGCGCAGAAAAAATCGTACCGCTTACGTTTTTGAGTTCATAAGCTTGTAAGTACTCTTTTTATAGGCTTCTTGGGCTAGGAAAACGAATGAAACCATTTTCAAGGCGATATCTTTAACCGTTTTTGAGAAAATTGGAAAAATATTTTTTGAATACCGTTTTTGGTTTGGGTACTTAGAATCATGGGATTCAGTTGAAACATTTTCTGCATGTTCTACTTTCATCAAAACTAATATGTTGAAATTTTGGTTACGTTTGGAGTTAAGGAAGGGTTAGAATAAAATATTTTATTAACAGACATAAAAAGTTTTAGTAACTTTGTTTACTTTCCTTAATATCTCGAAAAAGGTTGAAAATCTTGGTAAACGGAAGAATACCATTAGAAAGCTTATTAAATGCTCTAAAAAAAAGGTTCTAATGAAAGTTTTGATTAGGCGATGTCAATCGGAGAAATAAGAGCTTAAAACATTAAAGTAATTGATTTCGCTTATTCGAACTGTTCTTTTTGTCTGTTTTTTATTCCTTGTTATTTTTTAATTGCTTATTGTTGGATAATGTATTTGAAAATAAAACAGGTTAAGAAAAATAAGAAAAACATTTTAATGTTAGAGATATGGATTTCCAAGATATATAGCTTTTCAACTGCCTAGCGTCCTTCCTAGGGAGGGTTCTTTGTCTTTGATTTTGGTACTTAGAATTATGGGATACAGTTGAAACATTTTCTGCATGTTCGAATTTCATCAACACTAATATGTTGAAATTTTTGTTACGTTTAGAGTAAAGGAAGGGTTAGAATAAAATATTTTATTAACAGACAAAAAAAGTTTTGGTAACTTTGTATAATTTCGTTAGTATCTCGAAAACCGTTGACAATCTTGTGAAGCGGAAGATTACCATTCGGAAGCTTACTAAATGCTCTACAAAAAAGGTTCTGAAGAAAGTTTTAATTAGGCGATGTCAATCGGAGAAAAAAGTGCTTAAAGCTTTAAATTAATTGATTTCGTATATTCCAATGGTTCTTTTTGTCTGTTTTATTTCTTGTTATTTTTTAATTGCTTATAGTTGGATAATGTATTTGACAATAAAACTTGTTAAGTAAAATAACAAAAACAATTTATTGTTAGAAATATAGATTTCCAAGATTCCAAGACCTTGTCACTAGCGGGTCTGTTTCTAGTGTAGCGGACCCTTCCAGGTAAGATTGTAAATCATGACCTTTCAAGACTTTACTACTCACAGGAATGTCGTTAGTGACCTTAAGGGTTGACACGTCATTATAATAATTAATTTTAAAAAAAAGACTGGTGGAACCAAAATAATAACTGCTTCTATTTTAATCTTTCCAAATTAGACAAGGGATATGAACGGAACCGCGCTAAGATGATGCAGTCCTGCGAGACGGACTTTTATACTTACTTCATTGTCAAATGGTCGACAGCTCGACAGATGTATGAAATCTTATATACTCAAATTATAAAGGCTGTCGAAGGATTTTAATGTGTTATCAAAAAAACTGACAGTTAAGATAGATAAAATAAACTTTCAGCGAAAAGCCTCCTTGAATAAATTTGTAAGATCAATTAAAATCTGTTGATTCATATGATAAATTATATTCCTGTATTGCACTAGTGCTTCTGAAGAGACACAACTCAAAAATCGATTTTATTCACAGCGTTATAGTTATGACTATGAAAGACATGGTTAAATATAACTTTAATCCCCATCAAAACTGTATACACCTAGCTTCAGAGCTTGTACACCAGAGGGCACTTGTGTCACCCTTCCAGTCTTAATCCTAAGGCCCCTACATAGGCGAGAGTGACACATTTTCAGTTGAGTTTTATTATGAGTTGTGTCACTTTAGAAGTACTTGTGCGATATATGAAATTTTAAATATGTCTGACATATGTTTCTCCATTCAATATATTTTATTATTATGCATGTCAAAGTTTCAAGGAAAAAAATAACTAAACAGGCGGTCCTGCCGCATGTGCATTCTTAGAAACATTTATTTTCTTAGTACAAACACAAGTTCCAGCCTATAAAACGAAACATATATGCCTTCATTGATTTCCATTCAATGTAATACCACGAAACAAATGTTTGGCTAACAAGGAAGGGAAGGTTTTCTAGGAACCCTCGATTTAAAATTACTCTTCTATAATTTCTAGACTTTTACAAGCCAAAAAGTTTGCAGCTTAATGTTACAACAACCCATAAAAATGTAATGTTTACATCACATTTTAGCGCGGTTCCTCCCCCCCCCCCATAGGGAGGAACCCCGCTTATAAGGTTGATACAATGAAACAATCCGGAAGTGTCGACAAGAAAATTTCGCGTTTCAGAACCCCTAGAGACCGAAAATAACGGTGGTTCAAATTTGTATATATATATATATATATATATATATATAAATATACATATATATATATATATATATATATATATATATATATATATATATATATATATATTTGTCTGTTCGATCAATTCTGGCTTCCCTGATGGTCCGATTTTGATGAAATTTGGTACAAAAATCAGTCGTCCAATTTGAAAGGTCAAGTTCGTTAACCAGCAAAATCCGCCCACTGGAAGATGGCGTTTGGGGCGAAATTCGCGCAGAAAAAATCGTAACGCTTACGTCTTTGAGTTCATAAGCTTGTAAGAACTCTTTTTATAGGTTTCTTGGGCTAGGAAAACGAATGAAACCATTTTCAAGGCGATAGCTTTAACCGTTTTCGAGAAAATTGTAAAAATAGTTTTTGAGTACCGTTTTTGGTTTGGGTACTTAGAATCACGGGATTCAGTTGAAACATTATCTGCATGTTCTACTTTCATTAAAACTAATATGTTGAAAGTTATGTTACGTTTGGAGTTAAGGAAGGGTTAGAATAAAATATTTTATGAACAGACATGAAGAGTTTTGGTAACTTTGTATACTTTCCTTAATATCTCGAAAAAGGAGAGAGAATCTTGGTAAACAAAAGATTACCATTAGAATGCTTACTAAATGCTCTACAAAAAAGGTTCTAATGAAAGTTTTGATTAGGCGATGTCAATCGGAGAAATAAGTGCTTAAAACTTTAAAGTAATTGATTTCGCTTATTCGAACTGTTCTTTTTGTCTTTGATTTTGGTACTTAGAATCATGGGCTTCAGTTGAAACATTTTCTCCATGTTTGAATTTTATCAAAACTAATATGTTGAAAATTTGGTTACGTTTGGAGTAAAGGAAGGATTAAAATAAAATATTTCATTTTTAGACATGAAAAGTTTTGGGAACTTCGTATATTTTCATTAATATCACGAAAACGGTTTGGAATCTTGGCAAGCAAAAGATTACCATTCGAAAGGTTACTAAATTTTCTACAAAAAATGTTTTAAAGACATTTGCGATGGGATGGTCATATTTGGAGAAATAAGTGCTTAAAACATAGGTAATTTCGTTCATTTGAACGAATCTTTTTGTGTGTTTCCTACAGTTTTTTTTCACTGCTCGTTATTTTTGTGATTGCTTATAGTAGTCAAATGTATTATTCAATAAAACAGGATACGTATATATAGAAACAATATTTTGTTTCAACGGTATCTTGGAATTCGATGATGCCCTATGAATATCTAGATTACTGTACTGGTGTTGATTTCGTTCTTTAGAATTGTTTTTGGTATTCTCTATTTTCAGAAGTTTTTATCTATTTATTAATTTTTTTTTTTTTAAATTCATTGAACGAAATCATATGAATTCGAAGGTGAGGAGGCTTAGGGTGGGGGGATTTTCCATGTCCCCAGGTAGCTAGCTCCCTGTGTACCCTCGTCATCTGTGAGTCCCTTTCTAGAGTCATAAAGATAAGCCTCCAAACAACTTTAGGAATGTAGGATTTCTAATTTTTGCCAGTATCAGAACAGCTGCTCTTTACTTACCACAGTGGTACTGACGTACCGGTGTATACTAGTTGCACTCCACACGGTGGTAGAGTACTTGGTGTATGCCACATTATAACCTTATTTTATACGTATTAAATAGGTACCTAAAAAAAAGTTTATTTGTGTATAAGTGTTGCGTTATTGGGATTAGAATAAAATATTTTATTAACAGACATGAAATACTTCGGAATCTTTGTATATTGTCCTTAATTTTTTTTTTCTTTTATGGTGTATCGAAATCTTAGTCATTAGCACCATTTTTTCCTTATGAGCTTATATAATACTTAGATTTAGCTAGCAACAATATTTTACACCGCAATTAAAGTGATTTGCTCTTCTTATAAACATAATATTTATATTATAATATAAACATAATACATTAATTTGTCTGTCAAAAAAAAAAGTCCGACCCGCAGGAACTGCTTCATCTTAGCGCGGTTCCGTTCTTATCTCAAGTGCGATTAGTGAAGGAATATAGCAGCTATCGGTAGGTATTAGCACCATTTTCCCCCCTTAATATCTTCAAACCAGTTAAGAAATCGTGGGAAGTACGATTTAACCATTCAAAAGCTTACTAAATTCTCTAAAAAAAAGATTCTGAAGCAAATTTCGATGGGGCAATGTCAGTCGGAGAAGTAAGTGTTAAAAACTACGAAAGTGTTAGTTTTGTTATTTTAAACGGGTTTTTGTCACTGTTTACCTCACTTTTGTTTTTTAAGTTTATTTAACGGTGGAATGAGTATTTCATTAAAGCTGAGAAAATAAGAATCATATTGGTAATAGAGTTTTCCTAGAGTGAGCGTCGCGATGACGGGAGAGTCCCATCCGCTTAGAAAACTGTCAGTTTCCATATGTGGCTCTTTAAGCTTCCTTCTCTTTGAGATTTTATTTTATATTTTTAACAAAAGGTCAAAACCTACCGATAGCTGCTACTATTCCTTTACTAATCGCACTTCGGATAAGAACGGAACCGCGCTAAGATGATGCAGTTCCTGCGAGTCGGACTTTTTAGCTACAACCTAAAAATGATTTAGTACAAAAGCTCACCTATTCAAGATATTTATCTTCAATTTCAAATGATTACTAAGACATTAGTTGTTCTAATAATTTGATTCAATATTTATGTGTTTCTTTTTCAATTTTAAAACGGATATTAAATAAATACTGAGTACCTGTTATTTATTGTACTCTTTCCTCCAAGGATATATAACTACGTTATTTCCTGTAAGCTAATTATAAAATTTAAATTTTATTATAATAACATTATCAATAATATGGCTCATGAATCACAACATTCCAAAGGAATCATGCTTAATACACTTAATGATTTGTAATTAACTAATTACAAAACGCAATTGATTTGGCCTGTTTTTTTTTTTATATAAAATATAGGCAATGTATTTGAGTAAAATATTTTACCAAGAATCTGGTATCGGTTAAATGCTGGCTTTCAATTTCTTGATTAATCATTCGCCGCCATTTGCATTCCTCTTTACTATCCTCAGAATATTATTCAGCTTTCTGTTCAATAATTCATCAAAATCAACCAACAATCTTCCTTCTGTGAATTCTCAGATCCAGGATCCAGAATATTCCACACTGCCCGAGGTGGGTATTTGTGAAGGTCCGTCAAACCCTACCTACTAGCTAACGCCCTGAGGATATGAAATCCGAATAATGTAATTGACATGGCTGTACATGTGTAGAAACTCTAATTGTCCTTATATTGATTAAAACGGATTTAATTATAATTTAAATTATTTTTCTAGACACGATAGTATAATTCATGGCTATAACATTTGTAATTATTTTGGATGAGTATTTCTACTATTCAAAAAATAATTTCCAATTGTATAAATATGCATACCCCTTATCGCCCGAATGTTCATAAGTACCTATTAGTAAGAAACAAAAAAAAAAAAAAAAAAAACAAAAAAAAAATCAAAATGAATTATTATAAGATGGGTAGAATATAAAGATGTGTAAATCCCTACAAATTTTATATTTATTTTTTACTGTGACGTTACGGACTTTTGCAGGCATATATTCCGTAATTTGACATATTTGTTTGTAATATTAGTTATGAATTATCATAAAATATTTTCTAGCTGGCGGCCTTCAAGCGCCTCCTCTTGGGAGAGTATGTAATCTTCTAAAAACATTTAAAATTTATTCAAAAAGTTAAATTGTTTAAAAAAAGAGGAGTTTCTTTGAATTTAACAACTTCTAAACAATTGTTTGTTTGGACTTTTAGGACAAACAACCTCAAGGTTATAATTTCTCGGTTATTTATTTATTTTAACACTTTCCTCCGATGGAAAGTAGCTATTGAGGTTGCATTCATGACAGAATTTTTGAAAAATTTCTTCAAATCTTTATCGATCCTAACTAGTAGGCACCGAAAATGACTCCCGTTAAAATTTATAAATAATATATATATATATATATATATATATATATATATATATATATATACGTGGTATTTAGCGTTCAATTAGCAAACGATTGAACGAGTTCGTTAACCACCAAAATCGGTCTACTTGGTGGGGGGGTTTACCCCGGACCCAAAACACTAATTTGATCATGCCAGCCGTAGTTTTTGTTATATTTCAATGAAACTCGGTATTCGTTATGTTGATCTAAAGAGAGAAATACGTTGTAAAAATAAACTAAATCGGTTCATTAGGAGGGGGGTTTACTCCGGACCCACATTACCAATTTGCCATTACCAGCCGTAATTTTTGTTACATTTCAACGAAACTCGGTATTCGTGTTGGTAATCAACAGAGAAAAATGAGTTGTTAAAATAAACTAAATCAGGTTATTTGGAAGGGGGTTTTACTCCGGACCTAAAGTACTAATATACTCATACCGCTCGTAATTTCTGCTGTATTTTAACGAAACGCGGTATAAGTCCTGGGTAGCTCATGAGAATGAAGTGTAAGAATGAAGTAAATCGGTCTATTGGAATGGAGGGTTTACTTTAAACTCTGTTTAATTAGACTTAGCCCGCCAGACGTAGGTTCCCAAAGCCGCCGCGAGGAGCGCTATATCCCACTAGGGGGACTGTATCCTGTTGCTGCGTCTGATCAAAAGATGGAAAATGAAGTTTTTGTGTATTTATTAAGTAGTACAGTACCATGAATTAACATAACTCTGGAAGCAAATTATTTACAAAATTAATAATTGAACAGTTCTCATAAGAAATGTAAATGAGCAGAACTATTCACGTTTTTATTTTATTTATATAGGTTATTTACAGCAAATTATTCAGTAATGTAGTCTACACTACAAAAAATCTGAGGAAAGTGCTTAGTTATGCCACTCCTGCGTGACGCACTTTTTTACTTATGTTTGGTTAACTTTCTTAATGTATTAATTTTTTTTTTTTTTTTTTTGAATGGACGTTTTTCGACTTTTTTCCCCGCCTTATTTCTTGATGAAATTTATCTTAAATTATATATGTATTACAACCCCCTAGTTTGTATCACGATTATGCTACATTTACTAGAATGTTTTATTGACATTTTGTTATTCTAATATATTTTCTATTTTTTTAAGTTTGAAGTAACACTTACTTTATTTTTCTTCTGCCGAAAGGTTATGTAAAGTGATTGGAAATAAGTAGAGAAATATTTATGGTTTGAAGTGGTGATCAAAATAAGTTGTTTTAATTGATAATTTATTTTTAGTTATTTTTTCCCAAATTAAATCATTTTTGTCTTTACATATTTTGGTATAAACCGGATTTTTTGAGGAAAAGTATTATTTTATCAATTATCGAATATCGTTACCTAACGGAATGCCGATATTTGTAAGGATTTTCATTGTTTTTCCTGCGGTGGTGGCACTTGTCAGAAATGTGTTTATTGACAAGGTTTCATCACTTCTTGGACAGTTTTGGTGGTTCCTCTTTCAGCATGAGGAATCCATGAGGCAGTTTTGTGTGTCCAATTCTCATTCGGGCTCTGACTACCTCTTCTCTCCTGCAAGTCTTCGTTAAATAATATCGAGGGTTTTATCTCCCTTAATTCTTAACTATTGTGATTCTATTAATCAAATGTATGGGGCATCAACAATAAGTAATTATACTTTACTGTAGCAGTTACTTAGGAATTTGCTCGATTTACGCAACTCTTTCAGGAGACTTTTCTATTTAGATTTTTACTACCAACCTAAGAGAAAAACCTTTATGAAGAAAAAGGACTTTAGACTGAAGCGGGAAAACTTAAGGAGTCCGATGCTATTAATTCATTCACAGTTGGCAGTACTGTAATTTAGATTGATAACGCCCCTGGGATCTTGGAAGGACCTCCATTGTCTCCTCTCCGTGACGGATTGCGGCAATCTGGGCGTTTTCTGGGGGGGGGGGGGGTATACTTCCAAGGCACAACCCAGATGCTTTTCCCTTTCTACTCGGGGCTCAAAAACTAATTAGAAAGTTATTCTGTTCTCAATTAGACCCCTATAACTTTATTTCTTGAAATTCGAACCTCAGAGGAAGACTTTATATAAATTCGAACCTTATTAATTATATAATTAAGCCTTAATCAGTTAGCAGGCTTATTTTCGAACATGATTGCAAGTTCTATTACATTACATGGTATAATAAATGATATATAATCTCAGAAACGGCTAATCCGATTAAAGGCTCGGGCACACAGAACGCGATCTCTATCGCGGGGGGCAGCGATCTCTGACCGAGGGTGGGAGGCGATCTACATGTATTAAACAGTATTTCATTAGCTCCGGCAAATAAAGGATCTGTTCTCTAGAAGGGAACAGATCGTGCGGTAAATCTGTATTTTTTTACAACCGTACCGCGCGGTAAAGCGATAAAGACAAGCTCGCATTGAGATCTCCTCCCCGCCGCGGTAAAGATCGCGTCCTGCGTGCCCGAGCCTTAAGGGTTTCACTAATATATTGTTGTAAGTTTTAATTAACGTTTAGTATGCTTTTCATGTCAATCAGTCCCTAAATAAAGAAGTTATGCTAATGTAAAGAATCACGTCGAACATTTGGTGAACAATCGTTAACAAGATACATACAAGAGATTTTGGTTTTTTGTCACGAAACTTGGTAAATAGTATTCCCCTAGCAAACGATTTCTAATTAATAATTTATTATAATTAGAAATATATAACATAATCAAAATAGAATATATTTCTATTACTCGGATTCCTATCATTCGAAACAATTATGTTTCGCAAGGGAAATTTTTGTGAAGTATGTTGGCAGCAGTGAGCATCAAGATTCTAGATGCTCACTGCTGCCAACATACGTCACTATTATTTCCCTTGTCTCTGTCAGACACTCTACACACCTGGGGTTAACAGTCCCTAAGGGGTCAGCTTTATGTGGCTGTGTCACGTGTTAGCAATTCTAGCAGCGTGTATGCTTTGATACCCGATGGCTATACGTCCGATATCGTGTATAGAGCATTAGTGCTAAGTACCCAACCGACGGTGTTTATAATCCGAAATAAACAAAGAGATATATACAAAAACATGCTGCCCTAAGTCACAATTCCACGCGGACGAAGTCGCGGGCACCTCTAGTTAGAATTATTTTCACAATAATTTAAGGCCAACATGCTTCCAAAAAAAATTACACTTCGAAAATCTGTCAATTTGGACGGCTTCATTATTTATTTTCATTAATATAGCACTTTTCTCCGAAGGAAGGTAGCTATTGAGGTTGCACTCTGACGGAATGTTTGAAAAATGTCTTCGAATCTTTATCGATCCTACCTAGTAGACACCAAAAATGACCCCAGTTAAAATTTATATAGATGCATATATATATATATATATATATAACTATATATATATATATATATATACATATATATATATATATATATATATATATATATATATATATATGTATATATATATATATATATATATAGTTATATATGTGTCCGTTAACACGATACAGGCCAGAGTTTTTGTTTTTTCGCCACATTATATATTATGGTTGCCTTCGTCATTCCCTTGGCAACCACCGAGGAAGAAACAACAAGTACCTGGCTGACGAAGATGGTGATGAACCCATGGAAATATCCCAGGAAGAAGTGAGGAGGAGTACCACCGCTGGAGAAAAATGCCGTTCCATCTAAATATATATATATATATATATATATATATATATATATATATATATATATATATATATATATATATATATATTTATATATATGTCCGTTAACACTATATACAGGACAGAGTTTTTGTTTTTTTCGCCACGAAACTTGGTATATAGTATTCCCCCATCAATCGATTGAACGAGTTCGTTAACCAGCAAAATCGGCCCACTTAGAGGGGGGGGGGTTACTCCGGAGCCAAAGTAGTTATTTGCCAATAACAGTCGTAATTTTTGTTATATTTCAACGAAACTCGGTATTCGTTGTGGTCAACTGCAGAGAAAAATGTGTTGTAAAAATAAATTAAATTGGTAATATATGGCTAAATTGGTAACCCCCCCCCTTACCCTGGAGCCAAAGTAGTTATTTGCCAATACCAGTCGTAACTTTAATTATATTTTATTTATCAAGATCAGTAGACGAAAATGTGAAGCTTTGTCAATTTATAACATAGTCTAGTACCCCACATACACAAAACTCTGGAAGGAAATTAATTACAAAATTAACAATTGAAACAGGTGCTCATAATAAATTAATAAAGAGCAGAACTATTTATGATTTTATTTTATTTATGTGTCTAGGTTATTTTAAGCAAAATATGCTTAGGTATGCAGCTCCTGCGTGACGGACTTTTTTACTTATGTTTGGTTAACTTTCTTAATGTATTAATTTTTTTTTTTTTTTTTTGAATGGACGTTTTTCGACTTTTTTCCCCGCCTTATTTCTTGATGAAATTTATCTTAAATTATATATGTATTACAACCCCCTAGTTTGTATCACGATTATGCTACATTTACTAGAATGCTTTATTGACATTTTGTTATTCTAATATATTTTCTATTTTTTTAAGTTTGAAGTAACACTTACTTTATTTTTCTTCTGCCGAAAGGTTATGTAAAGTGATTGGAAATAAGTATTTTTTTAACTGACTGGTTTAAGCGATGTGATAAGTAAAAGTTAAACAAAAGAGTGATAATAAAATGTTAGTAATGAAAAATCATAAATTTCCATTAAAAAAATACACCATAAACAATGCGGAAATAACAGAGATATGTTTCATCGCGCCTACCTTTTCCTCAAGAGAGAACTACCGCTGCATGATGTACTGACCTCTGGGGAAATTGAAACAATGATAAAATACAGTAATTTATAGTCTAGCATCCGTACATTCGGAGCTGTTCATGTGATAAAGGGCTTATGAGGGAAAATGTCAAGCTAGTAGGAACTCTGTAATCTAAGCGTGTTTCAGTGTGATAATATACATTATATTTTTTGCTTGCAAAGACATCTTTATAGCAATTTACTAACATAAAATCCTCCCCTCCTTATTTCTGTGTAAGGAGAAGTAATTTTGATCATGGAAATGTCATGTTATTTTGGAATTAAATAAAAAACAGTTGTTTATTTATTGTAATAAACCGTACGTTTTTATGGATTTATCCACCAGGCCTTACTACCCCCTCCACTGGCTGGATTTCTTACGGTCCGCCAATGGGCGGGAACACACTCAAAGCCTGCACACTGAATTGGGAACAACTGCGCCTTGCCTCTTCTTTCCCTACAAGCCTCTAGTCTCTCAGCGGCACAGAAGACCCGAACACACCTAATTGCCGCACCCGCTATAATATCGGCACGGTAACAAAAGGACGTCGTCTAATGCAGTCTGTGTGTTAATGTTTTATCGTAAGTGTAGTGTTACATATTTCACATTGCGGCTGTTCTAGTGTCTTCATTAAGTAACTATGAGTAAGTCGCGAATGACGAAGCCCCAAACGGGTCAAAAATGCTACATCTCTTCGGTTTTAGCGATAACTGTAAGGCCATTCATTTATTGTATGTTTGATAGAAACAAAATATGTTATATACTTACATATTATTTTTATAATATAGGTTTGTGTGATTTTGAGAAAACGAAAATTACAAATCCTATACTTCAGCACAATTTTCTCCGTCTTTGGTGGACATCGAAATTTACATCTAATCTTCGATCGCACTTTCCAACGACCACCTTACATTTGCTATTAATTCACGAAAACTTTCGAATATTTATGGAAATAATTGCTTCAAATGTCAGTACAATAGAAATGTACTCAATGAATGCATTTTGTGGTTCAGTTAGTGGCTTTAGACTTAACTAAAATGGAACTAATGCTCTTTGGGGATCCT